>JAODAL010083290.1:0-11303 GCA_025379985.1 Phyllomedusa bahiana
TGGCATGATTTTTTTTCCCTCCCGAGGCCATGTTGCTGGGGGTTTTGGGGCAGAATTTGTCAGATAAAACCCCATGGTGACAATAATGAGGGAGGCATTTTTTTTAAACATGGACTGATAAAAAAATTTTTGTTTTTTTTTTTAAGGGTTTTTATGTTTTTGTGGTTTGGGGCAAACCAAATTTCTGACAGTTTCACCCGGTGTAAAATACAAAAGGTTTTAAAAAAGGTTTCCTGTATTTCAACCAAATTTTACACTCCATGTCCCGAAAGGGAAACCCGTTACTTTTTTCTCGGGCGGTTTAATGGGGACAGCCCGCGGTACCTGTATTAGTCCCCAGTGAAATTAGGGGAAAAATTTTTTCACTTCCCTTTTTTAATGGGTTAAAAAATTTAGGGGGTAAAAAAAGTTCCCCAGACACCCACGGCGCGTTTAAAAAACCCTGTGGTCTGAAACGTGTAGTGGGGGTCCCGTGAACCCTGTTTTTCCCTTAAATTTTGCATTAATAGTCAAATTTAATTTCCCTTTTAATCTCACTGGGGTTTAACCCACAAAAATTGCGTTTTTGTTGTTTTCTAGGTGGGCCCTTTTCCATGAAAAGGGGTTTCCGGGCCCTGCCCTTGGGGAAAAGGAGCCCCCCTGTTAAAAGAAAAAGCAGAAGGGCCCAAAGTGGGGGAAGACTGCTTGGGAAAAAAAAAATCTTAAAAAGCTGATGTAACAACGATTTTTTTCTTTTCACATTTGACCCGCAAATATGAAAATAATAATTTGGGTTTTTTTTTACATAATTTTTAGAGGGTTCCCCCTTTTTAAATTTTTTCTCCCCCTTTTGTGACATATGATAGCACGACAGTGACAGAATTGGGTTGTGGTTTTTTTTTTCCGAGGGCCGGGTATGGCCCCGAGAGAAGTAAGTTTCTATCAGATTTGGACCTCATAACGTGAAAAACCCCCTCCCCATTTAGAAGATTCACAAGTTATCCTTTTTACATTTTTCTTTTCGTTGCCCTTTAAAGGGGGTTTTCCCCACCAAACCCTCGATTCATTTTTACCTTAGATCCGTTTTTTGGTTTCATTTTTGAAATTTTTGGGAAAATATTACCGGCTGCTAAATAGGGTGCAGTGAAGGGTTCTTTTGGGAAAACCCCCGGGGCTGTGGCTATAAATCCGACAACCCAAAAAGCCTTTCGGAGAGGGTTTTAAAAAGGTCTGAAACAAAACACCTGAGGAAACTGATGCAGCCCCTAACAAGAGGGAAAAAACTAGGGAAAAGGTAAAAGGAAAAACTGGTTCCCAAAGGGGCATAAAAATTCAAAGTGACTTGTTTTTTCAAGATCTTTAAAAAAAAAAAAATTTCAAGGCCCAAAATTGTTTGGGGGTCTTTTTTCTCATTTAGGGCCCGTAAAAACTGGAATAAAAAATTATCTAAAAAGTTGCATCTATTCCAAAATGGTACAAATTTAAAAATTAAAACTTCAGGGCCCCAAAAAAACCCTCACGAGGGGGTAAAGTTAGAAGTGCAAAAAAGTTTTTGGTTTAAAAGAAAATGGCCTTCAGGCAATTTCAAAAATAAAAATGTTTGGAATTTGTTTATGGTCAAAAACATTACGAAAAACTTTACGTATTTGGTTTTTGCCGGAATTATATCAACTTGCAGAATACAGAAACATAATTTACCGGGGAGTGAACGCTAAAAAAAAACTCGGGAAACGGGTACTGAATTTTTTCCTTTGACCACTTAGAATTTTTTGGGGTTTTTCACAGTAATTTAGGTTTAAGATGAAAGCCCATTAGAAATACATTGGTCCCTGCAAAAAAAAAGCCCTCTATGTCTATGAAGATGGAAAACTAAAAAGTTAGCTATTGAAGGCGAGGATGTTTTGAAGCGATTTTTATCGACAAATTTTAAATCGGGCACGGTATTTAGTTGATCGGTTTTTTTAGGGGTCACGCGATAATTTAGGTTAAAATCTGTACATAATTATTAAAATCGCGCCATTTTTTGGGCTTTCCCGTCATTTTGGCTGCCCCAAAACAACTTACGATAGAGCAGGGTGGATGTGTGTGCGACGTCATGACTGGGATGTGTATGGTTGCGATTGGCTGGAAAAATCACATGACCTCGTTTTACATAGAACAGCCCTTCCTGTTCATGATCAGTGTGTGTCAGCGTCTCATAGCAGTAGGACGTGCGCTCTTCCTCTGTCCAAACAGCTCAGCGAAATTATTCCATTTTTTCACAGAGACAGCTCTACTTTTAGCTGTGATCCTTAGAAGTTAGTTAGATCAGAGATTTGCAGATTTTAGGTAGTTAGGCAGAGAATTTTAAAGGAGCATCTACCGCTGTAAAGTCACTTTGGCGCAGGCCAGCTGTGTTGATAGAGCCAGCTTGCAGTTAAATTTAAATCCAGCAACTTTGAAAGTCACCACAGGTGTACTTATAGGTGCCAAAAATACCTTTTAATATCTCGTATACATTTCAGACCGGTTTTTTTTTCACTTTTGGTCAGTCAAGCTTTGTTCATAGAGCTACTTTGCAGTTAATTTGAAAAGCAATTTAGTATCACCACAGGTGAATTGAAGGTGCCAAAAAATACCTTTATATATCCCGTATACATTTCAGACGGGTTTTTTTTTTTTTCACTTTTGGTCCAGTCAACTTTGTTGATAGATCTACTTTGCAGTTAAATTTTAATACAGCAATTTTGTATTCACCACAGGTGAATTGATAGGTGCCAAAAATTACATTTTATTATCCCGTATACATTTCAGACAGGTGTTTTTTTCACTTTGGTCAGTCAAGCTTTGTTCATAGACCAACATAGCACTTAAATTTTAATACAGCAATTAAGTAGCCCACCACAGGTGAATTGATAGGTGCCAAAAAATACCTTTTATTATCTTGTATACATTTCAGACAGGTGTTTTTTCACTTTTGGTCAGTCAAGCGTTGTTGATAGATCTACTTTGCAGTTAAATTTGAATACAGCAATTTTGTAGTCACCACAGGTGAATTGATAGGTGCCAAAAAATCCCTTTTTAAATAACCCGTATACATTTCAGACAGGGGTTTTTTTTAAACTTTTGGTCAGTCAAGCTTTGTTGATAATCTACTTTTGCATTTAAATTGAATAAAGCAATTTTGTAGTCACCACAGGGAATTGATAGGTGCCAAAAATACTTTTATTATCCCGTATACTTTCAGATATGTGTTTTTTTCACTTTGGCGCAGGCCAGCTTTGTTGATAGAGCCACCTTGCAGTTAAATTTGAATCCAGCAATTTTGTTTTGATTTGGGGATTTGAGAATAGCTGTGATTTGCCATCTTTTAATAAGAGACTTTCCAAAACTCTTCCATACCTTCTCAAATTTTTTTCTTTCTGAACATGGAGCGAAATTCAGGTGGTAAACGAGCAAAGAGGGGGTAGGACATGGAGGTAGGGGTACAGAGAAGGTGCCCCTTCCAGTGCTGGCGACAAAACGAAGCCAGCGGACCCGTTTGCAGGCCCCGTCGGGGCCTGTCATCGCTGGGTCAGGCCCTGTGAATCTCAGTAACGAAACGCGCCAATTTTTTTTTTTTTTTTAGTGGTTAATGCAACCGATCCGCGTCTTACTCCTCGTCATCCCAGTCAGGGCCCACAAATTTCGTCCAGCATCATCAGCATCCGCCAACATGAAGCACCCAAATGTCAACTCGTGTACCCACCACTGTGGATAATCCATTTTCTAAAGACCTTTTGATGAAAAATGGGGTTTGGGGGTCAGAACCCCATTTTTAAAAGATAAAAGGGGCCAAAGAGGATGATTTTCTCTGCTTGACGCCCAGTTACTGATCCACAGGGAGGAAAAAGGAAGCCGGTAAAATCGCCAAAAAACCCGGGGCCCGGGGGGGCAAACGCGTTGCAGCCCCTCTTGCTTGTAGCCCGCACTCCTGGATGCAGAATTCGGACACGAAGTCCCTGTGTTGATGATGTACGACATTGGGGGGACCCAAACGTGGTCTTTTCAGCAGAATTTGCTTGGAGCGCTTCATCACGGACGAGGGGGAAGAGATGGGGGGAGTGTCCCGTACGGGTCCCACCTCAAAAAGGGGGAGGGCGGTCGCAGAAGTCCGCTGATATGATTCCGGCCAGCCACGGCAGGGGAAACCCCGTCCTCGCTTATCGCCTTTAAAAAGGTCCAGCCCCTCAAACCCGGGCTTTTTTTTGAGCAAGCCTCTGAAACACCCACGATGTCATATGCGCCCTTTTCCCTAAACGCATAAGAAAAGGGAAGAACCTAGGGGTTTAACCCCCCCAACAAGTCTGTCACAGCAGCGAAAGCATGAGTTAAATGGAGGGAACACTTGGCCAAAAAAAGGGCCCAAACCCACGCGGGCCCAACCCTTTAACCCTCTGTCTCCGCCCCCTCCGCCCCCACCCCCAACGTTCCTCAGCTGCCCAGTCCCTCAAGATCAAATCAGGGACAGCCTCCCCTTCACCTCCACCGTCGCCCGAGTACCACCCGCACCACCCGAGACCCCCTCCTACCCTTCTCCTTCCGCCAGTTTGACGGGCCTGCACCCGTACAGGGCCAGTCTAGCGCCGCCCTTTTGTCTTCCAGGTTTGGGAGCAGAAGAAACACTTTAAACCAAACCTCCCAAAACAAAGCCTGAATGTCGGCTTGCCAGGGTTTTGGCCTTTTGGGAAAAGTTGCTTTCCCTTTTTGGGGGGACTAGATGGGTTTTCCCCCCGTCATGGCCCCTTTCCCCGCCCCCCAAAACCAAAGCCCAGCGGCATTTGGTGGCAAGCCACGGTCTCTAAAATTCAAACGCGTTGTCTGCCCGGGGGGGGGAAAAGCCATCTGACCACCGACACAGGGGGCTGTAAGCACGGCCAAGGGCCGCTTATTCTGTGACAGTCACTGGGGGAGCTGGGGGGATGTCTATGGGGGTGACGGGGCTCCAGGGCCGGTGCAAAGCCTTCAAAACCCCCGGGGGGGTGCAGGGTTCTTTCCTCCAAGGTCCCCTGGGGGGCACACGTGCCCAGAGAAACCAGGCGTGTTGAAATTTTCGCTTGGGGACCGTCCCCACACAGCAGGGCTGTGGGGTCTCCGCAACGAACCGAGGCTGGTGGGTGACAAAAAACCCTTTTGCCAAGCAAGGTGGTTTGCGATAATGGGCGAAAAACTGCTGGCCCCCCTTAAAGACGGTGGGTGGAGCCATGCTTGCCTGGCACAGTCATGAACCTTGTCTCCAGAAATTTCTAAAAAACTCCCCTGGGTGGGGAAATGCCGCTGAGGAAAGTCGTTCGCACTTCCCCGTTCGCCCCCTGCTTCGCCCCGCCGGGCCGCGTTGCCCCCTCACTCGGCCTCCCCTCAACCGTCCTTTGTTGATGTTGGCAACACGCGGAATTCCACCCTCCACATGCCCCAGCGTTGTGGCAGCAGCGCAATGCCATTCCCCAAGTCAAAATGCACTTGCCTGAAAAAGCAACGGTGCGGACCTCGGGTTGTTGAGCCACCGAGATGGAGGCAGGTGAAAGAGCTCTGACCACCCTTGCCAGTTTTAAAGAAGCCCCCAAAAAGGTCAGTGGGGGACAATCCCCTTGTCAGCATGACTTTTGGGGTGATCTTAGTTCGGGAACGATCGTTGGACCCTTCTGAATAAACAGGGCCTGCCAGCGACGGAGGAGGAGACGGACACAGATGGGACACGGAGCCTTTCTCTCCCTCAAAATCCAAAAGGCCCGACATTTTCAAAATTTCATCGGTCTTCATTAGGCATTTGGTTGGGGGTCCAGGAGTGCAAGTGGCCCTCGTTCGGGTGCATCATATCAGGCAATCGGGGGGCTGTTTTAAAGCTGTGCGGGGGAACGAAGGAGGGGAGGTATTCCTAACCCCATTTTAACAAAAGTCCCTGTTTGGGGAAAGAGGTTGGCGCAATTTGAGGGGAGGAGGAAGAGAGGAAGATCATTTCTAGTCCCCCTCGACCAGAGGCTTGGGAAATCAAGGCTCCACCTCACATGGTGCTTGGATGCTCCATTTCCCCCAAACATGATCCTCGTTTTAAGGCCCAAAATAAACAAATTTATTTGGGTGGCCACCCCCCCGGGACCCCCCGTACAAAACAAAATCACATTTCCTTTCCCCCCACCCAAATAGAGAGAAAAAGGGAAAAGGAGCCTTTCTGTTGATCAAATGGAGACATCTCTTGCGTCTGCTTCACAAAACCTCAAATGTCCACGGTGGAAAAAAAACAGCAGTGACAGCATAAGTGCCAGTAGCCGTAGGGGCGCAGCCAGAAGGGAAGGTGGCAAAGCCAAAGGGGGACCTCTGGGAATCTTTTTTCACCACCTCACCAAGCATACAATGCAGGGGGCCCCACCAAACACAGAGACCACTTTTGACAAGTGCACGCTATCGCGTCCAACACCGAGTTTTTGGATGGTTCCGGGCCCAATAGACTTCTGGTATCCAAAATGGACAAATGGCCCAGCTCGCTCGCCCCGCCAGAAGTGTTGTCCTGCCCCGCACCACGTCATATCGACGGACCTTCAGCACAGCTGGAGGGGTCATTTCAGACAAACCATCCGACTTTCCACAATAAGTGGTCATTTGCTTTTATCAAGAGGGGAAACAGGCATGATTCTCTGATGATGTTGTGGCCCCCAATTTCCGAGGTCACCGATTTGTTGCCGGGCTTACTTCCTTCCTCTTCAAACAGAAATGGCCCTTTTAAAACTTTTCTTTTAAATGATAATTTTTTACTGCAATTTTTTTTTATTTTCCCAAAAGTTCTTTTGCTGGTTTTGCTGTGAGGAACTGTAAAAGACAGCAAGGTTTCATGACAACACCGTATTCCATTACTCACTTCATCTTTAGAATTTTTGCATTGTCAATGGTTTTGAGGTCATGTTGCTGTGAGATACAGCTATAATTATGGTCCTTGGAACAGAAATGTGGCTTCTAAGTGGCATTTTTCCATCACAATTTTTAATAGTGGCTGAGAAGTCATATTTATAATTTTTTGAGGTCATGTTGCTGTAAAGATAACAGCAATAATCATGGTCCTTTGGAACAGAAATGTGGCTTTTAAGTGGCTTTTTCCCCCTTCACAATTTTTAACAGTGGCTGAGAAGTCATTTTTTATAATTTTTTGGGTCATGCTGCTTTGAAATGCAGCAATACTACAGGTCCTATTCTAAAAAAATTTGTTTCTAACAGACATTTGTTCTTCACAATTGTCAAAAGTGGCTCAAGGGTCATGTTTGAATTTTTGGGGGCATTTTGCTGTGACATGCAGCTATACTACAGGCCCTATTATAAAAAAATGTTGTTTCTAACAGACATTTGTTCTTCACAATTGTCCAAAGTGGCTCAAGGGTCATGCTTTGAATTTTTGGGGGCATTTTGCTGTGACATGCAGCTACTATGGGTCATATTATAAAAAAATGTTGTTTATATCAGACATTTGTTGTTCACAATTGTCAAAAGTGGCTCATGGGTCATGTTTTGAATTTTTTGGAAGCATTTTGCTGTGACATGCAGCTATACTACAGTCCCTATTATAAAAAAAAATTTTGTTTCTAACGACATTTGTTCTTCCACAATTGTCAAGAGTGGCTCAAGGGTAAAGGTGCTGTCAGAATACAGGAATAGGTAGGACACTGTTAATGGACACATATTGCAAAATGACTTGTTTTTGCAAGACTTTAACATAGCTATCAATCCCTGTATTGAGACAACCCATTTAATACAATTAAAAAAGAGAAACAAAGACATGGTGGGATTCCATCCTAAACTTAAAAATGTGTTTTCTAGAATTAAACTAGTAAAAAACTTGCATGTACAAAATAGCTGGTAAAAAAATTCCTCTGAATTGCACAAGGGGGGTACAGGAAAACTTGACCAGATGTAGGTTATTCAGAGGACATGGAGTATGGAGCACGGACAGAGAACAAAGTACAGAGACAATTTCCTCCAGCACGTTGAGTAAAATGAGAAAAAGAATGCCAAGAAAAAGGGCACCTGGTTGGAACAGGAGCGTTAACCACCAGTATTTCCAAGTGAAGCTCAATTGGTCCGCACTCATACGGAGGGGCAAGCGCTACCCAGGTCTTGACTGTGTACTGAGGAAGGCTGGAGGTCTTACCTCACACTTCTGCTTCCGCACTCTGCTTCAGCTCGACTGTTTTCGTTGCTGCGTCATATGGGCATTTTTACCGTGTTAATAGATGACGGGACGCCAGCCTGGGCTCTCACCGCACTCACTGTAACTCCGGCCTTGGCAGCTGAACCTGCGTGTTAATAGATGACAGACGCTAGCCTGGGCTCTCACCGCACCCACTGTAAGTCTGGCCCTGGCGCTGGGACCTCCGTGTAACAGATGGCTGACGGCTGCACTGGCTCTCACCATTAGGGGCAATCAGGAGAGCTTCAATTTTCTCTAAAAAAATCAGATTTTGTAAAAGGTGATTTCTGTTAGGTTAAGTAGTGTCAAAAAGGGGTCCAGGGCTGGAAACAAATTGCACAATTTGAGGCTTAAATTTTCTGGGGCTGGAGTCACTATGGGGTCGCATCATTTGATCTCCAGGGGAGTCTGTCCCTAATCAATGAAGAAGGATTTGGAGGAAAAATGAAACCATTGAATTGATTGGCTGAATCAGTCTCAGAAGCCAGGAGGGCAAATGTCTTCTCAACTAAGAAGTGTTTTGGGGATTATTAGGACATTTGTATTACTTATGGGTGTGTGGACGAATTAACACATCTACACGTGTAAAAAATACCTTTAAAAACTGCAGGGAGGGGTGTATGTTGTATGTTATCACACTTGAAAAAAAAAGCAAAATGATAATAATGTAAAACTATAAATAAAACTTCCCTAAATAAATTCTGTAAACAAATGTCAGTTACCAAAAAATATACTAAATGAGAGTCACTGTACAAAACAGCATAGTGCCACTTTGTGATCTGTGGGTCAACAGGTTTAGGGGTCATGCTGTGGTACAGAACAGGTATATTCAATGTCCAGTGAAACTAAAATGGTGGTTGAAAGACTCCTTTTTCCAGCACTTTTTAAATGTGGGGGTCATGCAGGTTTGGGGCTCATGCTGTGGCCCAGGACAGGGCATAGTCATATGTCCAGTTTAAACTAAAATGGTGGTTAAAGACTCCTTTTTTCGGGACTTTTTAATCTGGGGTCATGCAGGTTTGGGGCTCATGCTGTGCCCAGGACAGGCATAGTCAATGCCTTTTAAACAAAAATGGTGGTTGAAAGCCCCCCCCCCTTTTTCCCCAGTACTTTTTAATCGTGGGTCAGAAGGTTTAATGGCAATGCGGTACAGGACAGAAAAAGTTCATGTCCATGAAACAAAAAAAAATGGTGGTTAAAAGACCCCTTTTTTTTCCGGCACTTTTAATCGGGGGGTCATGCGGGTTTTTGGGGCCAGCACGTTCCAGGACGGGGAAATTTCAATGTCCATTCAAGAAAAATGTGGTTCAAACATACTGCCTTCTGGCACTTTTTAATTTGTGGGTCTGCGGGTTTTTAAGGCCAGCTGGGGTAAAAGACGGGGGATATTGAATGGTCTGTATTTTTTTTCTGTGGCTTTTAAAACCCTAAGTGTGTTGCCTAAGATGTGCACTTACGTTTGCTGTTTGGATGTAAATTCCACTTCCCCACCCTGTTTGGGTGTAAAATTAAGGTGTTTTTGCTCTCCCATAGACTTTAATGGTCATGGCCGAAAATTTAATTATCGACTATGGGTATCTTATTGATAATTGTGAATCGACTACGCCCCGAGCGTATAAACGTAATCGCTCATACTAGCGAGGAGGAAAAAATGAAAGGTCAACTCAAAAAAAAAGTTTGGTCCTTTAAGGGGTTAACTCCGGTCCGATAAGGGTAGACACATGGGGTGTTTGTGGGGCATCAATTGCCCAAAAAAGCCCCCCAATTACATTTAATTTTTAGCTGTCAATGAGAGCTATAAACCCAACCTTTTCCCCCGACTATAATAGTGGGGAAAAAAATTCCCCCTTTTCCCGGCGTTTACGTGCTGGAGAGAGTGAAAGTCCTGAGGCGGGGTTAGGTTTTACAAGTATTTCGGCCAGTGTGAAAATTTTAATTCACCCTGCGTATTGCGCGGCACAGTACTGTCGCAGTATCCAAAAAAAATCCTTTAAGCATAAGCTTGATTACCTTTTTTTAAAATTTACTAGATGTCATAAGAATTGAGAAAAACCCACGCATATGGGGGGTGAAAAAGTCCAGGGCGGGGCCATAAGGGTTTAATAGGGATCCAAGGGGTTGGGTTCCCCGACAGGGGAAAACCCTTATCGGGGGGGAATTTCCTGCTCTTTTTTGGGGCGGATGGGGGTTGGAGAGTGTGGCCAGGCTTGACAGGGTTATAGCACTGTCCCCCAGATCCCCTCCTCCTATTATCCATCTAAGCGAGTCTGTTTGGAGATTTTTTTAGTGTGTTATTTTCTTATTTTATTTGGATAAGAAAAAAGTAATTTTTAAAAGACCATACCTCCTTATTTCACTTTGCATTTTTTTGGTCAGGAGGCTTTTTGTGCCACTACATTAATTGTATGTGGTTTTTGTGTGTTAAAATGTCCAGCAATCCAAGGTTTTTGGATCACGTTAATGAGTTAAATTTTTAAAAATGGGTTTTCCCAAAATTTTTGTGCCCGGTATTGTTTTTGGGTTAGTAGGGATTTAGTCCAACCAAACAAGAGATTTCCCAAACGCCCCCCCCCCCCCTTTTCTACGTGGGGAAAACTATTCTCTTAAATTGGAAACCCCTAAAATGTCTTTTTGTCCCATTGACTGAAAACTAGTGAATGGGATCTCCCGATATATAAGCCACATATGCCTTAAGGGGTTTTGCTCGTTTTCAAAGTTATTGGGGAACTGGGTTTGTATATTACTGTATAGAAGTTGGGGTCTTGGGTGTGGTGCTTTAAGGGTAATGTGAGTATGATGGTTGTCTATATGGCTTTTGTTGTTTTTTTATTTGTTTTAAAAGAATGAAATGATCCAAGTCCCCTTTTGTTTTTTAGTTGGATTTTCCCGGCACAGTTAAATTTACAATGAGTACAGTCTTCTTATGTCCATCGATACTCCATGCTTGCAAATTTTTTATTTTACGAATAATACTGATCTGGATTACGGATTGTCTTAAATCTGCCCTTTTATTTTTTCCATTTTATCCTTTCTTTGCCCTTTTATTGTAAGTGATTTTTTTATTCAATGTTTTACATGTGTTATTTACTTTGTGTATTGTTTTTTGTTTTTTGCAGCCCAAAAAATAATTTAA
>JAODAL010083291.1:0-11302 GCA_025379985.1 Phyllomedusa bahiana
AAATTTTGTCTGGTTGTCGGGCTACCCCTTTATAGTTGCGGAATTGTTGGCCATAAAAAATAAAGATTATTAATATTTTTAATATTTTTTATTTTTAAAATTTTTGTACTGCCTTATTGTATTAGTGGGGGTCACACTGATTGGTGGTTATAGCACCTCTCACATACAGTTGTACTACATTTCCTGTACGCTCTTACTGTTTTAAATGAGGTGCATCGGTTGGCGGTCTAGCACCTCTCTACAGTACAGTGTGATACTCTGCCGTACTGCTTTTACATGTATTAGTGAGGTGCATGCAGTGATTGGTGGTCTATAGTCCCTCTACAGTACAGGGGGTACTCAGTCCTGTCTGCTTTACAGTATTTGAAGTACATGTAGTGATTGGTGGTCTAATTTTGCCTTCTACAGACGTGAGTACAACAATCCTAACGCTCTTACATGTATTAGTGGGGGTAATGTGTGTTTGGGGGGCTATATGCCTTCTACAGTACATTGCAGTACAAAAATTCCTTACTGCTCTTACTTTTTTGGAGGGTGCATGCAGTGTTTGGTGGTCTTATGCCTCCCCACAGTCATGGTAATACTGACTGTACTGTTATTACAGTACAGTAAAAGGAAATAATTATCGACCCCTTGCTGATTGTGAAGTTTCCCATGACAAAGACATGAACAGTCAAAATTTTTGGGTATTTAAATTTTAACATTGGGGGAGACAGAATATCCAAATAAAATCCAGAAAATCACATGTATAAACTATATAAATTATTTCTTTTTGCTGAGAAAATAAGTTTTGATCCCCTACCAACCATTAAAAGTTTGGCTTTCACCTTTTTGACTCCTAATCACCTCTTACCTGCATTACGACCTGTCTTAAATAGTCATCTTTATAAAAACCCTTCCTAACTCAATGAGTCGGCTCAAACCCAAACATGGGGAAGACCAAAGAGCTTTCAAGGAGTCAGGGAAAAATCATAGAGCGCACAAAGCTGGAAAGGGAAAAAAAACCCTAAGTAAGACCCGGGGGGGAAGAACGACTGTTGGTGCAATAGTAAGAAAATGGGGAAAAAATACAAAATGACGTCAGGGCACTTTGATCTGAGGCACCCCGCAAAATCTCACCTCGTGGGGGAAACCTTTACCATAGGAAGTGAGGGATCACCTAAAACTACACGGGGGGGAACTTGTTAATGGGTTTTCAGGCACCCGGGACCACAGTCACCAAGAAAACCATTTTTAACACTTTTTCTCCCCCAATGGTGTAAATCCTGCAGTGCCCCAAGGTTCCCCCCTCAAGAAGGACATGTGCAAAACCCCCCGAATTTTTTCCCAAAGAACAACTGGATGATTCTGTGAGTGATTGGGAGAAGTGCTGGGGGTCGGTGAGACTCATGTGTTTTGGAGGAAAAGAAATGTGCCTATGACCCAAAAAACACCGTCCCCACTGTCAAGGTGGAAGGGGAAACATTGTTTTGGGGGGGGTTTTATCTAAGGGCAGACTACTTTACCCCATAAAGGGGGGAATGGATGGAGCCATGCCATAAAATCCTGAGTGACAATCATTTTTTCCCCCCGCCAGGACATTTAAAAAAGGGTCATGGCTGGTCTTCCCAAGACAAAGACCCCAAAAATACAGCCCCCAAGGCAACAAAGGAGTGCTCAAAAGAAACAATTCAGGTCATGGAGTGGCCTAGCCCCGTCTCCAGACCTTAATCCATAGAAAAACATATGGGGGGAGTTGAAGCTCCCAGTTGCCAAATGACAGCCTCTAACACTGAATGATTTAGAGATGATCTGCAAAGAGGAGTGGAACAAAATTCCTCCTGACATTTGCGCAAACCTCATCATCAACTACAAAAAATGTCTGACTGCTGTGTTTGCCAACAAGGGTTTTGTCACCAAGTATTAAGTCTTGTTTGCCAGAGGGATCAAATACTTATTTCTCACTGAAAAATGCAAATAAATATATATAATTTATACAATGTGATTTTCTGGATTTTATTTTGGATTTTCTATCTCTCAATGTTAAAATGAACCTACCCTTAAAATTATAGACTGTTCATGTCTCTGTCAGTGGAGAAACTTACACAATCAGCAAGGGGTCAAATAATTATTTCCTTCACTGTATCTCTCCCAATGAACTATAAGTGTCCCTCTTTAACCATCCAAAAAGTTGGGAGGCGTGGTTTTAGAAATGTCTTCACTTTCTAGTCCCAGTGACTGAGTCTTATGCCCTGTTACTTGCTAATACTGGTTGCAGTTACTGTGGATATAATGTAGTCATTTTACAGTGATTATATTATACAATGGACCTTACTAAAGTCTCAGTGATTGTGCTTATGTTGCAAAAATCTAACATGTTTCACTATTGACACATTGTATCTGCTCTGTTCTCTCCCTCCCTCTGTCCTCCTCCCCCTTCACCTCCTCTGTTCTCCTCCCCTCCTTCTCTATCCTATGGACCTGCAGGGTTTCCCCCTCCTGTCACTAGTGACCGTCCAGCCGTAAAGTACAGAGCCCAGGCTGCTCCCCGTCATGTCCTCGCCTCTATTCCTTGGACTGCTCCCCAGTAGTGTGTGGGACCTGTGGTCCTGGGCTGGGGGGCTCTGCCTCCTGTATGTGCTGGTGAAAGCCTCTCAGCTCTATCTGAAGTGGAGGGGGCTGGTTGGGGCTTTGAGCCCATTTGAAGGTCCCAAGCGTCACTGGCTGTACGGCAATGCCCATGAGGTAAGGAGTGTAACTGTTTGGCGTTCACTCATGTCTTCACGGCTTAATTTTACAATATTTTCTTAATCAAAATCACTTATTTTTTGAGCAGAATTACAGTTAAAGGGGTTGTCTCACTACAGGGATTTCTGCTTTTTATGTTAAAGATCTTGCAAAAACAAGTCACTTTACAATATATGTCTATAAGCAGTGTCCTACCTATTCCTAGATATCCCCTCTTGTATAGGCTGCATCGGCTCCTCAGGTCACTATAGCCACAGACCTGTTCAATCTCTCATGGTAGGCTGTCAGCACTGGTTGCTATAGCTACAGAACTGTTCAATCTCTCCTGATAGGCTGCCAGCGCTGGTTGCTATAGCTACAGACCTGTGCTCTCTCCTGATAGGCTGCCAGCACTGGTTGCTATAGCTACAGACCTGTTTCATCTCTAATGATAGGCTGCCAGCGCTGGTTGCTATAGCTACAGACCTGTTTGATCTCTCCTAATAGGCTGACAGCACTGGTTGCTATAACTACAGACCTGTTCCATCTCTCCTGTTAGGCTGCCAGCACTGGTCGCTATAGCTACAGACCTGTTTGATCTCTCCTGATAGGCTGCCAGCGCTGGTCGCTATAGCTACAGACCTGTAATATCTCTCCTGATAGGCTGCCAGCACTGGTTGCTATAGCTACAGACCTGTTCTATCTCTCCTGATAGGCTGCCAGTGCTGGTCACCATAGCTACAGACCTGTTCTTTCTCTCCTGATAGGCTGCCAGCACTGGTTGCTATAGCTACAGACCTGTTTGATCTCTCCTGAAAGGCTGCCAGCACTGGTCGCTATAGCTACAGACCTGTTCCATCTCTCCTGATAGGCTGCCAGTGCTTGTTGCTATAGCTACAGACCTGTTTGATCTCTCATGATAGGCTGCCAGCACTGGTTGCTATAGCTACAGACCTGGCTTCTATTGCAGCCTAGTGGATGTCAGTAAACACGCCCCTGAATTCAAAGTGAAACCAAGAAAACAGGACTGAGGTGCAATGAATCAATGTAGTGAGACAACCCCTTTAAATTCTATTAAAGGGGTTGTTCAGCAGAAACAAACTAATCTGAAATGGGGCCAGATTGGCTGAGTCATCCTCACGCCGGGTTTGGGGATAGTATGCCTGAAGTTCTACCAAGTTGTGTTGTGCCATAGTGACTGCCGGCTGTCTGACCGCTGTGGGTCTTTGGGAGACTTCTCCACCTTTATGGCACCCATGGATTGCACCAGTTATTAAGCAAGGATTCTGCTCTGCGCCTCCATGGCCCCATGAAGCTGCTATACCAGCAAATTTCTTCAGAGATGAGTTTAAAGGGGTTGACAAACAAAAAATGGGGCCAGGTTGGGTGAAAAACAAAAAAAAGTTATACTTCCCTTCTGGTCTCCCAGCACTGCAACCCTGGAGCTCCCCCGCGAGTCGCTCCTCTTCACGTTTTCGTTCAGGTCCCAACACACAGAGGAGGCTCCCACTCTATTTTCTTACAATGGAGCGCGAGCCTCTTCTTTGAGTTGGGTGAAGTAACCGGTAGTGAAGAGGATCTGATCACGGGAATCTATAGAGCTGAAGTGAACGGTGATTGGCAGGTAAGCATAACTTTATTTTAGTTTCTTTTCCCCATTCAGCTTCATTTTTTTTCAGCCTGACAATCCCTTTAAAGGGAACCTGTCACATTGATCATGTTATCTGGTCTACAGGTAGCATTTTGCAGAACAGGAAGAGCCGTGCAGATTCTTATATCATTTTGTCTGGAAACAATTAGCAGAACTCGAAACATATTCATTTTGTATACTGTTTATTCTGGGTTAAAGTGGGTTGTCTCACTACAGGGATCGCTGCTTTTTATGTTAAAGTTCTTGCAAAAACAAGTCACTTTGCAATATTTTAAATAGTGTGTATCGAGATTAAGTGTTATACATAATAAAAGTTAAGTTTTAGTGTTTTATAGATTGAGAACAGATAGAGTTTAAGTTTGCCTATGGCAAAATAGTAAATATAGTGATTAAAAGTCACTCTTTGTTCTCTTGCGAGATTCCCATTTTTTTTGGAGACTATTTAACCCCTTTAAAGCACTCGGATCTGGTTAGAATTTGACTTTGACCCTAATCTAAAGCGTGACACTCACCCCAGTGTACACCTTGTATTGTATTTGAAGTTTGCATCCTGTGTAGCTTCTATGACACATTTCCCTTTCACCTAAATGTATGTCCTTCTGTCTGATGACTACTTATCGTGTTCTGTCGTTGCAATGATAAGCTGCAGTGACCTTCCACCTGACCTCCTCTCCACGGCTAATCATTGCTATAGAACCACCCATAGCCTGACCAGGAAAAGATTGTATTTGAAGTTTGCATCCTGTGTAGCTTGTGTGACACATTTCGCTTTAACCTAAATGTATGTCCTTCTGTCTGATGACTACTTATCGTGTTCTGTTGCTGCAATGATAAGCTGCATTGACCTTCCACCTGGCCTCCTCTCCGCGGCTTCTCACCTGTCACATGCACAAGGTGCACTTCCTCTGTTGTGTATGATGTCTTCATTTGCTGCACCGGTGATTGGGAGCTATCGTTCCCTGTTATCAGCTTTCTTAGTTTCAGGGGAGGTTGTATCTTGTGACCGTCTCAGTATTGAGAACCTGTCTATCTTGATTCCATCCATAGTTCCTCGATGACGGCAATGACCTGGAGATCATGGTTCGTTATGCTGAACAATACCCGTACGCCTACCCGCTGTGGCTGGGAAATTTCTTTGCACTTCTGGCTATATGCCACCCGGATTATGCCAAGGTCATCCTGTCCAGACAAGGTGAGGGAACGTTCGGATGTTGGTTTGCTGGTTGTCTAAGGATTCAAGTGATGGCCAAGATCTGGAGAACCATATACAACCACTAATTAGGATGATCAATGTGGTCAATGAAGGGCACACCAAGTCGTTGAGCTGATCTGAAAGGGTCTTGGAGGTCAGACCCCACTGCTCAAACATTCATAGGGATAGAATATCATTGTTACAATCTCACAAAATATCTGAAACCCAAGGTTTTCCAAAACCTCACTACCACCTCCCTGAAATAGGAAATTCCCCCATATTAACCTCTCCCATCACCAGCGTTCTAGAGCTTTAGGGTTGGTCCCTCACTGATGGGGTCACGTTCGTGGATCACATGATGCTGCAGCCAATCACTGAGCTCTGTGGTCACATGATGCAACAGCCAATCACTGAGCTCTGTGGTCACATGATGCTGCAGCCAATCACTGAGCTCTGTGGTCACATGATGCTGCAGCCAATCCCTGAGCTCTGCGGTCACATGATGCTGCAGCCAATCACTGACCTCTGTGGTCACATGACGCTGCAGCCAATCCCTGACCTCTGTGGTCACATGATGCTGCAGCCAATCACTGAGCTCTGTGGTCACATGAGGCTGCAGCCAATCGCTGAGCTTTGTGGTCACATGAGGCTGCAGCCAATCGCTGAGATTTGTGGTCACATGAGGCTGCAGCCAATCTCTGACCTATGTGGTCACATGAGGCTGCAGCCAATCTCTGACATCAGTGGTCACATGACGCTGCAGCCAATCACTGGCCTCTGTGGTCACATGATGTGCATGCAGTCATGTGACTTTGGAGGCCAGTGATTGGCTGCAGCATCAGGGGATCCATGAATGTGATGTCATCAGTGAGGGATCAGAGGAAACACTGGAGCTCTGGCAGTGGTGGAACCGTAGTGATGGGAGGGGTAAATATGGGGTCATTTTCTATATCAGTGCATTAGGAGGTAGTACGGTGATTTTTAGAAGTCTTGGAAAACCCCTTTAAGGCCCCAATCACATCATATTTCTGCACCCCGTTTGTGGTACCAATCAGAATACACAAAGAGGGCTATGTATGAACAGGGCTGCGCCAGAAGTCCCATTTGCTTCACTGAAATCCCTCCCGAACGCCAATATCAGGCGCATTACATTGCACCTGCGCCCCTTTGTAATGCTCCAGATTTCGGGGGTTGGGCTGGAGGAGGCACTAGAAATGTACAAAGCTATAGATTTCTAGGCGCATTACTGCTGGAACAGGTAAAGCACTTTCAAAGTGGTTTACCTGAGCCAGAACTGTCGCCCGAGCGCCTGATTTATGAGTAGAGTGAGTTCATAAATCAGGCTCATTCTAGACTAATTTGTGCATGAAATTTGAAATTTAAACGCTTACATTCAAACATGCTGCCCAAAGTGTATATGCGCCATAAATATGGCAAACATCCTATTCAGGCTATGTTTTCCCCATTGATCTCTATGGTCCCATCAGGGCCACTAGGTATCTGTCGGGGTAATTTTCTCATGGTATAAGGATGGATACCATGGCGGGCCGTGATGGGGCTATAGAGATCTATAGGGCAATTGTTGCCCAAATTGAACAATTTTTGCCCTATTTACCAAAAATATACACTTTGGGCCTTATGTATGAAAAGTCTAAGTGTAAGACTTTCTTTGTTGCTCATAGCAACCTATCAGACCTCATAGCAACCAATAAGAGCCCAAAGAAATCAATTCAAGCTCTAGCAACCAATCAGCCCAAAGGAACCAATCAGAGCCCATACAACCAACCAAAAGCTCATAAAACCCAATCAGAGCCCAAATGAACCAATCAGAGCCCCATCGCCCAAATCAGAGCCTTTAGCAACCAATCAGAGCCCATAGCAACCAATCAAGCTCATAGCGAACAATCAAGTCATAGCGAACAATCAAGCTCATTAGCAAACAACCCAGAGCTCATAGCGACTATCAGAGCCCATATAACCAAATCAGAGCCCATAGCGACCAATCAGAGCTCATACGCCCAAATTTCAAGCTCATGCTAACAATCAGCCCATCACCCCATTAGCACCAATCAAGCCCATAGCGCCTCGGGCCATAGGGGACCAATCAGAGCCCATAGCAATCAGAGCTCATATCAACCAATCAGAGCTCATACCAACCAATCAGAGCCCATAGCGACCAATCAGAGCTCATAGCATCCAATCAGAGCTCATAACAACCAATCAGACCCCATAGCAACCAATCAGAGCCCATAGAGACCAATCAGAGCCCATAGCGACCAATCAGAGCTCATAGCTAACAATCAGAGCCCATAGCGACCAATCAGAGCCCATAGCGACCAATCAGAGCCCATAGCAATCACAGCTCATAACAACCAATCAGAGCTCATAACAACCAATCAGAGCCCATAGCGACCAATCAGAGCTCATAGCATCCAATCAGAGCTCATAACAACCAATCAGACCCCATAGCAACCAATCAGAGCCCATAAAAACCAATCAGAGCCCATAGCGACCAATCAGAGCCCATAGCAATCACAGCTCATAACCACCACTCTTTCAGAGCTCATAACAACCAATTAGAGCCCATAGCGACCAATCAGAGCTCATAGCGACCAATCAGAGCTCATAACAACCAATCAGAGCCCATAGTAACCAGAGACCATAGCAACCAATCAGAGCCCACAACAACCAATCAGAGCTCATAGCAACTAATCAGAGCCCATAGCAACCAGAGCTCATAGCAACAAATCAGTGCGCATAGCAACCAATCAGAGCCCAGCTTTTATTTTATATACAGTACTGCTCTGAAAAAATAAAATATGAGCTCTGATTGATTGTTATGAGCTCCGATTGGTTGCTATTGGCTCTGGTTGCTATGATGACTGGTTGCTATGAGCTCTGGTTGCTATGGGCTCTGATGGGTTGCTATGGGCTCTGATTGGCTGCTATGGGCTCTGATTGGCTGCTGTGGGCTCTGATTGGTTGCTGTGGGCTCTGATTGGTTGCTATGGGCTCTGGTTGCTATGGGCTCTGAGTGGTTGTTATGAGCTCTGATTGGTCGCCATGGGCTCTGTTTGGTTGCTATGGGCGCTGATTGGTAGCCATGGGCTCTGATTGGTTTCTATGAGCTCTGGTTGGTTACTATGGGCTCTGATTGGTTGCTATGAGCTCTGATTGGTTGCTATGGGCTCTGATTGGTCGCCATGGGCTCTGATTGGTTGCTATGAACTCTGGTTGGTTACTATGAGCTCTGGTTGGTTACTATGAGGTCTGATTGGTTGCTATGAACTCTGATTGGTTGATATTGGTTATGATTGGTTGCTATGAACTCTGATTGGTTGCTATGGGCTCTGATTGCCTTACACGTAGACAGTTTTCATTCATAAGACTCTTTGTCTATCAGAAAAAAAGTGTGGTCTACCAGGCTTTTGTGTCCAATGCCAAATCTTTTTGGTAAACAGGCCAAGAGTCATAGCCTGCTGAGGTATCCATCAGTTATACCTTTCTCACCGCATCCCGACAGATACCAAGAATGGTCCTAAGATAAACTCACAAGTAGTGTTGGGCTTTGGATTTGAGTCAATGACAAGTTTGACACAGGCCCATTTTAACAGCATTACGGGCCTCCGGGCACAGGAGGCCCTGCCCAAACATCTGACATCACACCATGGCCGAACATGACACCACACCACATAAGGCCATGCCTCTAACCACCCCCAAGCAAACCCACATCGTTACGCCACCTACGTAGGGACACCCCGCTCATGTCTTTTAGCCAGGCTGCAGTCTACGAGACTAATTGGCAGGGCAGGGAGTCAATGGCTCCTCGTTCCACCACAGTTTTTAACTAAATCCTAGGAACATAAAAACAGTTAAATAAGTAGCACCGATCCATGGGCCTAGATTTCCAGGAGATGCATTCAACCACATGGCGCCCTTATGCTTTTGGCAGTAATATACAGTCTGCAGAGCCTGTATGTACTGATATCTACATCATATGGTCACTGTGTGGAGGTAATATACAGTCTGCAGAGCCTGTGTACACTGGTGTCTACCACTATATGGTCACTGTATGGAGGTATTATACAGTCTGCAGAGCCTGTATACACTGGTGTCTACCACTATATGGACACTGTATGGAGGTAATATACAGTCTGCAGAGCCTGTGTACACTGGTGCCTACCACTATATAGTTACTGTATGGAGGTAATATACAGTCTGCAGAGCCTGTGTACACTGGTGTCTACCACTATATGGTCACTGTTTGTAGGTAATATACAGTCTGCAGAGCCTGTGTACAATGGTGTCTACCACTATATGGTCACTGTATGGAGATAATATACAGTCTGCAGAGCCTGTGTACACTGGTGTCTACAACTATATGGTCACTGTATGGAAGTAATATACAGTCTGTAGAGCACCTGTGTACACTAGTATATACCACTATATGGTCACTATATGGAGGTAATATACAGTCTGCAGAGCCTGTGTACATTGGTACCTATATCACTGTAAATCTATCAACAAACCCTAACTCTAAAATGTACCTTTTATTAATATACTATTAAAATATTACAAAATAATTCACTCAAAAACAACTAAAGTACCTATATAAATCTAAATTTCTATCCTTATCTAATCCCAAGTCACAACCTAACAATGGCCGGGTCATCGTCCTGAAAAGAACGGCCCCACCTCCGGAGGCTAACCCTAGCAAAACCTAACTATCCCTTTACAATATACAAAATACCTATGATCACTTAGCTAGGATATACTTTTATAACATGAAAATAAATGTTATGTTATGTACCATAGGCATAATCACTAAGAAAGAGTTGTGTAAAATCAATAAAATAAGACTTTCCCCTTTTTTTTTATAATCTTATGTAATTTACATAAACAGTCTTATCCCGTCCCTCTCACATGGGGATCAGGGTAACGACCCCATTAAGAGTCCTGCCTCACCCTCTGATAAGGGATGAATAGATAATCCCAAACCATATTTTTTATATCGACCTTATCAATGATTGAAAAGGATCTTCTCTGTCCCGACGCGTTTCCCCCCTAATAGATGTCCGGGGGTTCAATCAGGGGGAACTTTACAGACATTGGGATGCCGATACTTCTCATAGTTGTTCACTAAAGTATGATAATGGCATCACCAGGTATACTCTAAATCCAAACTTATATAGACAGAATAGGAGGAGCACATTACCCACATGGTTACGGCGTCGAATGATTCCTATAGCGCATGCGCGGGTGAACACAAATTCACTGTGCTCACCTGGCGAGAATTTCTCTCCATTGCGCATTTCGCAAGTTGCCGCGCGTCACTACCTGTCAACCGCATCACGGCCAGTTATCCCTGGTCACCGCGCCTCGCGAGGCGTCTCCATTGTATACTAGAGACCTCTCTGTATAAGATCTAATACAGACCGCCTGCGCCGGGTCACTCCTGTCTTCGCATCCGGCCAGCTATCCATGGTCACAGTGCCTGCGCGAGCGTCTCCTTTGTATCCTAGAGACCGCTCTGTGTAGGGTCTCATACAACGCGCCTGCGCCAGTAAGTCTCGTTTGTCGCAGTTGTGCTTGCCCGACCATGTGATGCCAGAACATTACTCATGATGGATGCTGTGACGTTCAGGCATACTGAAAAATTACCTTCTTCTTTCTAAATATATGACTGCCCCTAACCATTCAAAGATCTTAAAAATACCTCGAAAAACCACAATGATAATTTACATGGTAGCCCT
>JAODAL010083292.1:0-11302 GCA_025379985.1 Phyllomedusa bahiana
CCTCCCTGACCCTGCTTCTGCCGGACCCCCCACAGGTTCTTTGTGCCACTCTTGCCTCACTGTTGTCCTGCCGCCGTCACCCCCATTCTCTGGTCATTGTACTCTGTGGCCTACCCCTTTTTTTTTGCCACCTCCAGAATGTCTTTTTTGCCCTTCCTGACCTCATCTGCTGTTGGGGCTGCTGTCGTGCCCTCCACACTGTGTCTTGTGGCACTCTTTGGCCTACCCTTTTTGCACCTCCAGAATTTTCATTGTGCCACCTCTGCCCTCTGCTGGGTTGGCTGCTGGTCACCCCCAAACCCCTTGCACTAATTTTCCACCTGAGCTCTCGGCTTTTTTTTTCCCAGTTTTCGCTGCCATGACTTTTCAGGCAACTTTCCGCTTCATTTTTTTGGTCAGTTTTGCCTCTTAAAGTCCCCGGGGAAATTTTATAGTGAAGCGTTTCTAAACGGGGGGTTAGTCATGTGCGTTTTCATACAAAAACACACATTTATAAGCCCAAAACCCAAAGTCCTCGCATATTTAAGCATGGCACAACGTTCTACAGCACCCTGCGGCCTGTGACCCGGGAAATAGCTGTTTTTTATGGGTGATTCGCCCCGAAGTAATTGGAACAAGTTATTTTTTGCCAAGAAATTGGCGAAGTGAACGAAACGAATTTCGGGGAAAAACGCCATCTCGTAAACAAACCAATGGTGTCCTCCTGCCCCCCACATCCTCCTCTTCTTCTTCTCCTGATTATACAAAAAGCCTGGCTAGCCCCATGTCTCTACTCTGTGATTTAACGCCTTCCCGCACCCACCCGACCCAAAAACCAAAGCCTAAAGAAACCATACTGTGAGGCTTTTACATTTCAAGTAGTAAGGCTCTGTGTCTGCCTATCCCCTGCTCCCCCCTCCATACTGCGGGGGCCTGCTGCCAGGGGTGCCTAACTTTTGTTCCAGTAAAAAAAATAACCCCCAACGGAGTGCTGACAAGGGGGATGTCCCCACTGACCATTTGGTTGCCTCTTTAAAAAAATGCCCCAAAGTGGTCAGAGACCTTCACCTGTTTCCTCCTTTTTAGTTAACCCCATGTCCGACAAAAAGCAGTCGGCAAGCGACACTTCATACGCTAAAGGCATTACGCTGCTTTCCCTAATCATGGAGATTGGAGGGGGAATTCCAACATGTTGCACATTTTACTATCAGACGGGGGCGGGGGGCCCCACAGTAAACGCTGCCCCGTGTGCGGGAAACAGGGGGCGAATGCCGAAGTTTAGTAAGACCCTTTAGCCTTCTTTAGCAGTCAAGACCCCGGGGAGCGCTTTTAAATTTTGCACAACTAGGGTTTATGACATGTGCCCCGGCAAGGGATGTGGAAGTCTTCCGTCTTAAGGGCCAAAAGGGATTGCCCCGTTTCACCACCACCTTGCCGGTGCCAGGTTTTAGCACCCAGGGCCCCGGTTTAGACTCAGTGCACAGAGCAGTCCACAGCTCTTGACCTGTGTGTTGACGGTCTCCAAGACAAATGAATTTGAGAACCGCCTGGTTTCTCTTGGCACGTGATGCTATCTGTCGAGGTTGGGGATCTGGACTCTGCATCATCCAGCAGTGTTGAAGAGTGTCGGCCAAGACCCATCACCCCTAGGCAATGTCATCCACTAAACCACCCAGTGAGCAGTTCATTGAATGTAATGCCCTTGACCGTGCTTACTAGTCCATGTGTCTATAGTGAGACGGACTTTGGTGGACACAGATGCAGCCAATGCGCTGAATTTAGCAGCCAATGACCTCAGTGATGACGTTTTTGACACTTCTCTTTGCTCTGCACTGACTGGATGGCCGCCAAAAGTGCAGACTATTACAATGGTGTGTCGAACTGGAAAATCTACTTGAACAAACAGTAAAATGTTTGGTTCGGTTTGAGTTTTAAAAATCTACACGTTTGACTCGAACTTAACTTTTCTCGAATGGTTCAATCCCCACTAGTTAGCATATTGCCATTTGTAGTGAACCAGTTACATTTCTTTAATCTATTTATATTACTATAATGTTACAAACTCATCTGATTTCTGAACTAAATATTGTTTCACTGTTAATGCTCCAGAAAAATTTAAGGGAAGACAGATTTTCACCCTTTACCAACACTTGATATAGAGGTTCATCCTAATGCCAGTAAGGGAGTATGGAATGGGCTATTAAAAAATACGGCCCAAAGCTACAGCCAGGGTTGTAGATAGTTTGGGCATCTTTACCCTTAGTTTGCACGGTCAAAAAGCTTTAAAAAACAATGTGCTCCCAAACTGGTGGGATCAGCCCCCTTTGGATGAGATTAAGGTTGTCATGGAAAAGGGACCAAATTAAAACTTAAGGGGCTTTTTTTAGTACTCTTATTAACCCTGCCATAGAAACCATTATTGAAATTGTTCTGCAATTGTTATTTTTGCAGAACAGATACAAAAAATTGCCCCCACTATGATTAAGTCCCCTAGGAGGACTGTAAGTAAAATTAAATTTAAAAAAAAAAAAACTATAAAAATAAAAGATAAAAGATTCAAAACACCCTTTTTTTTCCTTTACACAAAAAATAATAAATAAAATAAAAAAAAAAAAAATGATATTTTGGCTCACCACACTTTAAAAGTTTGTTTAATTAAAAACAAACAAAAATTTCTCCCGTACGTTAAAAAAAATCCCCAAAGACAAAATTTTGGGGATTTTTTTGATTTTTTTGAACATTTGGCACCTTCCAAAATTTCACGCGACAGGTGATGAAAAACTTTTATGTCTCCCATAATGTTATAATAAAGAGAACCCTTTTATTATTAAAAATAACAAACCCCCCCATCAGCTCCCCAGATTAAAAAAAAAAAAAATTAGGGTTGTAGTAAATGGGGTGGTAGTGCAATTTTCAGGGACACACAAGCAAGTGAGGCCCAACAGTGGGCCCCCTTTGTCCCCCCTTTTGGTGAACCCGGGTCCTTATAGGTCGCCCAACCAGGCTGATAAAGCTCTGAAACAAGTGAGGACTGGACAGAGCAAAAAAAAAAGAACAAGCAAACGTTTTTTGGGCAGGCCAATTAACAAAAACGGGCAGCGAAAATAAAAATCGTGAGCAAAGAAAACCGGGATCCCAGAGAAGTCAAATAGCACAGAAAGCCAAAAGACTTAAAGGCGAACACAGGGTGGAAACTAAAAAAGCAGGCACAGGGGGAAGTAAAAGGCTCCTTAAATGGGGAAACCCGCGAACACAGAACAGAGGTGATTGGGGGAAAAAACACAAACCAAATAGGGGAAAAAGACGTCAACAAAGGAACATAGATTAACTGAAAGGGTGCTGGAGAATTCCTGGCCAGGAATCAATTAGCATACAGGGGAGGAAGACACAATTCACACTAGTAAATACAAATCCAAAAATCAGGTAAGAAACCAGGGGGGTTACGTCGCCCAAAGGCGTGTCCGGTGGGCCCCGGGTCAAAGTTGGGGGTCTGTCGGGCACGATCATGACAAAATTATTCTTTTTTTTAACAAAAAAGTAAAAAATAAAAAAAAGTAGTATAATGTGACAAAAACTCTACAAATGAGGTATCACCTGAATTGTACAGACCTGCAGAATTTAGATAACATATCATTTATACCGAACAGTGGACTCCATAGAAATGAAACCATTTTAAAAATGGCACAATTATCTTTTTTTCACAATCCCCTCTAGAAATATTTTCAGGGGTTTTCCAGTACATAACATGCCCCCAGCGTGCTCTTCCCTGTGCCAGTTTAAGATGCCCCCATGTGTAACAGATTTCAGGGGCAGATTTAGTGATATCTCTGACTCCTGAAAACAAATCTTCGGGCCCAAAAAAACCACGGACCGTAGAACCTTATTAATAAACAGAACAATCTTGTGCTTTAAACACAGGGAATGCCCCAAGACGGCCAAAAGGGAAAAGAGGAGCAGCCCAGGGATATAAGTCAGAAGTCACAAAAAGAGCCCTGGTGTCTGATGTGAAATAAATCACCGTATTATAAATGGTGCATTGTAGATGAGTCCAGGAGCCTTACATCTTAACAGCTGCTGCATAAGACACGGGGTGTCAAACACTGCACCGATCCCAGCATCAGACCTGGACACTCCCACAGCAAAAGCACTCAGGATCAATATATTTTACTGCAGTGTAACTATCCCACTATACTGAGCCAGAAATAGAAAAAAAATGGTCAGCCTATGTAAGCTTTATGCAATATATATGAATAAGTGTGCAGGTGCACTCTGCTGTGGTGCAAAAGCAAACACAAAAAACATACACCAGCAGCACACTGCAAGCTCTAAGCTACAGTGTATGGGGATAATGAGATTATGCATTATTTGGATCTGCATTACTGTTATGCTCCTGAGTTGACTATGTGCCCTACAGGACAAAATCCTGGAGTCCCTTCTTGGTCTTATCATGGGCAATTTGCATAAACTGACTCATAAGGTTTAGGCACTAGGATCTTGTATGCACAAGGGATAAAGCTGCGGAGGTGTTAGGACCGCTGATTAGTGGATCCTCTGGACCACTGCATGCATTGCTGTAAACCACGTCAGGGAGCCCAAGGGGCCTATAGTTTTCACCAGAGCCCTCTGCAAAGCAATTTGGGCTCTCGGCAGCAAGGGACCCCAGGTCGCAATCCCTGACACTACTTGCTTGCGGTGGCAGCTGAGGTGTAGGGAGCTACAGAATCATATACAAGCTTGTGGTCGGAGACAGGCAGAATGGTCAAGGCAGGCAGCAGGCAAAGCATGGTCAAGGGACAAAGACAGGAGGTCAGGAGCACAGTAGAGGCAGACTGCAGAGCGCCTGTGTGCAACTGATACCTACCATTACATGGTCACTATATGGCAGTAATATTAGTATTGTGGCCGAGCGACCATAGGTGGTCGAATGGTGCTGCCACTAGGTGGCGTACGGCAGGAGAAATGCGAGAAATGTGCCACCGAGGGACTGGTCTTGGTGGGGGAAGTCAAGGGTTATTGGGTCAGCAACATTAGGTTGCTGACACCTACGTATGTACGGCTGATGTCCACCCATTAGGGGTTTGGGCTTTCCCGGAACAGCTGAGAGGGGTGGGTGGCTGTTCCCACATTCCCACGTTCCAGGTCCCCACGTTCCAGGCCAGATTTTGGGCCAGTCTATGGATGGCTATAAGAGGCCTTCTACTAAAGGTAATCAGGGGGTGTGGTTGGCTACCTGGAGCAGGAAGCGACACTAGAGCGGAGAGGGTTCAAATTCCTCAAGGCTGTGGAAGAGCCTGAGGCCAGTGGAGGCTGGCAGGAGACGCTGCCAGCAACGTGTTTTTTGTGATACTGGACGGTAGGTCCAGATCACGTTAGAGAGGGTTCTCGACAACATATCAGTAAGTGGCCAGATGGCCGAGGGTTTTTTTGTATGTTTTTTTGTTGCCTGCTTGTAATATCTGTGCCTCAATAAAGCTGGCTGAGGCCAAGTTTAAACTGAAATCCTGCAGTCGGAGTGCCATCCGTTTAAAGAAAGCGGTGACCCGTGAGCTAAAGGACCCCCAGGACGGTCCAGGAGGGCGGCCAGACGAGAGCAAGTCGTCACAGTATGTATATAGTTTTTTCAATAACATTATGGTGGTATTATTTAGTCACTGTGTCGGGGTATTATTTGGTTATGGTGTGGCAGTATTATTATTTTGCGATTGTACAGTAGCTTTATTTGGTAACGGTATGTCTGTATTATTTAGACCTTGGATTTTATAATACATAAAGTATATTTATAATAGGTCAAATTATTTGGGGACAGGTCTTCTATGAAGACGGGTGCCTGGACCCACAGAACTGATATGTAATAAGAAGTAATATCTGAGCTGGTGTATTTCAGCAATATGTTTTTGTTACATACTATTTATGCATTTTTAGGGAAGGTGGGAAGCATATGGCTTGTGCCCCTAAATCTTTCATACTATAGAGATACTCTTCAGTCACACATTTCATTTGGGATAATTTTTTATTGATTGTTCAGTCCTGGAGGAACATGAGATATGTTTATATATTGATATAGTTTTGCTTATTTGCTAATAACTGGTTTAACTTGCTTGGATCCGGGATCTACTCCTTTAACTTTTTTTTTTTTATTTGTAATGCCTGCATCTATTTATATAACCACATAAACACATATTCACAATCCAGATGACTCCTATGCTTAGGATCTACTGAGATATTATAGCCCTGTTGAATCTGGTACACATCCCATTTCTGCTATAGTAGTAATGGGATCATTGCAGTCTACAAAACTTTAATCCAAACTGGTCGATTTAACTGCTTTGGGCCATGAAATGGTTAATAGATGACTGACGGCAGCCCTGGCCTCCACCACACCAACTATAACTATATCCCTACCAGCTGAATCTCCATGTTCCCCGTTGGGATGTTCTTGCTGCCACCACATATATCACAAGTTCTTGGGCCCTGGTGCAGAAAGTGATAGAGGGCTCCTGCCAGTTACCATGTGCCATTTCCAATACCGATGTCTTCTTATGTGTTAAAGGGGCCCCGTAGCAGCTGCTACCGCTACACCTCCTATAGCTATGCCCCTGCTATTGCTACGCAGTCCTCATCTTTTCAGTTAGCCATTGAAAGGAATGAAGTATTTTAGCCTGTGAATTTTTTTCTGTCACTCTTGGAGCCAAATTTCCTTCACTAAGTTGTTCCGTGTATCCAGTTTACTGTTATGGGTGGTAATTCCAGTTGTATAGGTATACAAATTAACCTGAACATCTTCTCCCATTGACTTTAATGGGGATTGAAGATCGGCTCGAGATTGACTCGACTTTCGAAACGCGACTCGATCTCGATCTTTCTGGGATCACTAAAACATTTACTATACATTTTCAATAAAAGTTTTCTTGAATTTAAAAAAAAGTATCCAGTAATTTTCTACCCCGAAATGTATGACCAAAGCCTTCCCAAATTTGTAATTAAAAGACAGAAAGGGGCCCCTTTTAGGGGATAGGGGCCCCCTTTCTATAGACCATGTCACAGAGGCACCAGTGGTGGGTTCTTCCGATTCAAAGAAAAGATCATGCTCCATTTACTTGTAGTATTATCAAACAGAATATTGAGGACTTGCTTATGGTCATCACTGTAGGTCACATTTTGGAGGTTGATAGTGTATGGGTTTTAAACCCCAGGTTTTCATTTCCCTGCTTGTAAAAATTTTTTTTTGGGTTTTTAAATTTTTGTTGGACCCCCAAAAACCCAAAAACAAATCAAACGGGAAGTATTAAGAGTGTATCAATCACAAGCAAGAAAGACTCACTCCTAAATTCGGCAAATTAACAGGCGCACAGGTTCTCATTTGCTAGAGATTCCACATGCAAGTTTAATCCAGATACAAGATAGTATTTATGAAATTTGAAGCTATCTGTCCCTTATTAATGCCCAAAATCTAACCATATGACTTTCCCTGCATACAAGAACTTCTGTCCTAGAAACTGACACTAACGTTATCCCTCAAAAATGTCCCTACGCTGCATCTGACCCTAATATTAAAATCAGCTCTAGGACCCAGAGACTTCCTTGGGTGATGAGGAAATTCTCATGTTTATGAATTTCCTGTACTAAAGTTGCAGGTTTTCTGTACTAAGTATAGGGACAAGGAAAGAAATTTTCATCTCAGCTGGACCCTGGAAGAGCACAGAGATGTGGTGACTCCAACAGGGACAACAGGGAAAACAGGTGGATAGTGACAGGTGGACATTTGATAGAGATTCCACATGCAAGTTTAGGCTATAATGAAGCACCTGAAACATGTCAGCCCTCTGCCGTGTCTGTCTCGTGCCTGTTTTTGCCTGTTATGTGCATTTTTATGCATCTTCAATAAAGGAGTCATGGTTTGAAGACGTTGGAGTACCATTCCTGTTTTGTCTGTCTTAAATTTTTCAAGTGTTTCAAATTCTAAGGTGCCATACATATTTGATATTAAATGCTTTGAAATGTCTGAACATGTCTCGGCATGACTCGAATGTTCGAGAAAAGGCGCCTTACATCTTGATAAAGATATGTTTTCCTTTATCTTCAAAAGGTTTTATTATAAAAAGTATAAAACTGTACAAATACATTCAATAAAGAGGTATGATAAATCCCTGGGGGGTTGCGTCCTCCCCCCTGAAGCCCTTGCATTTTTTTGGGTTGACAGTTCGTTTTTTTCCTCCCGCCTTCCCAAAAGCATAACTTTTTTATTTTTCCACCTAATACACATTGGGGGCTTTTTTTTTGGGGGAAAAAATTATACTTTTTTTTGGGTTTTATTCCTCATTTTAAGAAATACTGGGAAACCAGAAAAAAAATTCCAAGTGGGAAAAAAAGTGAAAAAACTGTTGCACCCTTGTATCTGTATTCTACGGTTGATCCGCATCCGGCAATACCCAAAAAAGTAGGGGTTTTTTTTGTTTTTTTTGGTATCGTAAAAAAAATTCCAAACATTTTTGAAATTTGCGCCAAGGCCCCATTTTCTGCGACCAACTTTTTTGCATTATCACCTAGATCTTGAGTGAGGGGCTATTTTTTATTGGTATCAGTTTGGAATACATGCAATCTTTTCATCAATTGTATTCCAATTTTTAGAGGACGTAAAATGAGTAGTGATGAGCGATTGTGTCAACTATCGTTATCGGAACGATAGTCGATATCGTCAATTATCATGCCGATATCCGATAGCCGATAATCGCCGATGACCATTAAAGTCTATGGGAGAGGAACAACACCTTCATTCTTACACCCAAACAGGGACGGAGAAGCTGGAATTAACATCCACAACAGTAAAATGGATACCTGCTACATCTTAGGCAAGACAATTAGGCAACAAGAGTCACAGAAAAAATCTGACTATTCACTATCCCTGTCTTGTACAACAGCATGATCCATAAACCTGCATCACCCACAAATTAAAAAGTGCCAGAAGGCAGTATGATTTGAACCACCATTTTAGTTGAACTGGACATTGACTATGCCTGTCCTTGACCGCAGCATGACCCTTTAACCTGTCTGACCCACAGATTAAAAAGTGCCGGAAAAAGGAGTCAATAAGAGTATTTAAATGTTATATGGATTAATATGGCGGCCTTCACACCACTGACTACAGGCGAAATTTACTAGGAAATATGTATAACACAATTTGCGTACAACTGAGCTCTTTGTAGCAAACATATGCACGGACTTCAATAAAACTATTTAAAAGTTATAGGGATAAGTTATGCCGATTTTTGGGAACACTGACACGCAGTGATTGCAATAGAACTGAAAAAACAGGGACAATTTCACATCCTATCAGAGGTCTGATGGCCAAAAAAGTGGTAAAATACAATACTTTTTCAATTCAAGATCCCAGAACACACTGAGCTGCTCAATACCCCCACCTTGCAGCCGCTCCCTCAAGCCCGCTGCCGGACACACCAGAAGATACATTTAAAACTTTCTCTAACTAAATAAGGAGTGAAATTCTCTAATCTAACTGTATTCTAAGCTGTAGGTAGGTGAATGGTTTCTTGTATTAGAAGAGACTATCCTCAGACGTTGAACAGTATTATTTTTAAAGCCAGACAGCCCTGTTTGAAGGGGATAGACGAAAATGAGCTGAAAGAAACTTTTTCATAATAAAACAAGGTCACGTATTTTTGCGTAATGAACCCATACACCGCAAAGTGGTGACTTTGTCACCCTCTTCACCCCTCTATCCCGGAGCTGATTGGCTGGCCACCAAAATAGGGGAAATGTGAAAAGGGCGCGGATAGAAATAGTTTTATCTGTAAGATTTCACCTAAACTATGCTGATCGGAATTTCCCCATAAGTTAAAAACCCCCAAATTAAAATTTTGCTGAAAATTTCGCTCCCCCAAAAATGACCAAAAAACCGCAATTTTGGCGTTTGGATCTTTTTTCTTCTCCGTAGTTCAGCATGCGGGATAAATGATTTGAACTTTCTATATATATATCTTTTTTTTTTTACACATTACATCTTTTTTTTTTTTTTTTTATTTTAAACTTTGATTCCCCCTAGGGGGCTTCCCCACTAGAGGTCGATCACTTAAAAAACCCTAATGTTTTAAGAAATGCATTAGGGGTTACCAATATGGGATTTCTGGTGGGGGAAGTAGTGGAACCGAAAACATGGCCGAGGGAACCCCAAAAGGTTCAGCTCCATCTTACCAATAAGAATCCTGCCATTTCGTGTGGGGCTCCTATAGAGAGAAAAACAGATGGGGCCCCATTTCTCATTGTTTTAGCCCGCTGAGTCATCTTTGCTGGGGCTGTACAAACAGTTACACCCCCTAATGGTGAAGCACCCTAGGGAGACTCAGTGTTAAACTAAAAAAAAAGTCTTAAAGTAGAAAAAGGAAAAATATATATTAAAAGTTCAAATCCTCCCCTTTTGCCATTTTACAAATAAAATACATAAAATAATAAAACAGTGACACATAATTGGTATCGCTGCATCTGTAAAAGTCCCCCCTTTTTTCAAACCAAATATTTATCTCGTACCGGAACGGAAAATTGTGGGGTTTTTTTTGGGCATATTTAATCCCGAAAAAATTTGGAATAAAAGTGTCAAAAAAGTCACATGGATTTTAAGAGTTACCCAAAAAAAGACACTTTAGCCCCCAGAAAAAAGCCCCTCACTCAAGTGCGTCTTAGAATAGAAAAAAGTTATTGTTCCAGAAAATGGGCCGCGGCACAAACTTGGAAAAAGAAAATGTTTGGAATTTTTTACGGAAAACCCAAAAACCCACAAATCCCAGTGATTATTGGGCCCAATTTTTATCGACTGTGGGGAAAACAGGGAAAAACACCCCTTTTTAAAGAAGATGAGCACCATAAAAACAAAATCCCCGCAAACATGACGCAAGTAGTTTTTTTTTTTTTTTTCCCCCCCTTGAATTTTTTTCCAGTTTTCCAGTATATTCTATGGAATGATGAATAACACTATTATAAAGTCCCTCTTGCCCCCAAATAAAACCCTCCTTGTTTGTAGGTGGAAAAAAAATAACGTTATGGCTCCCGGAAGGCGAAAAAATTAAGAGTCTTTCAGATCCTTATCTCATAACATAGAACAATCTCATTCAAAAATGGCAAATGCCCCAAAACGGGGACAAGGAACAGAGGAGCAGTCCCCCGGATATGGGGTAGAAGTCACAAACAGCCCCGGGATGTGTGAAATAAATCACCAGTATTTAAAATGGGGCATTGTAGGGTTTAGCGATTTTTATCGACAAGTTGAAATCGGCACGGGTTTTTTTGGAATCGGATTATTTCGATCACGCGA
>JAODAL010083293.1:0-11302 GCA_025379985.1 Phyllomedusa bahiana
ACACTATCTGAAATGGGATTTGGAAAAATTAAAAAGGGATTTTTGGCACCTTCAATTCACCTGTGGTGCTCAAATTGCGTATTTTCATTTTAAATGCAATGGCCCAAAAACAAGCTGTAGGGCCCAAATAAAAAAAACACGATCTTTTGTTTTCGGATAATAAAAGGTTTTTTTGGGACCTATCAATTCACCTGGGTACGCTTTTAAAAAGGAAGGCCCAAAAAGGGTTTTCCCAAACAAAAAAAACCTTTAAATTTTAAAAATTAAAATATTTTTTGGCCAACAACACCCGGGACTAAAAAGCTAAATTTTTTGAAACAAAAAACTGGATGGGCAAAGTCAAAAAACACTATTCTTAAAGTATTCGGGTAATAAAAAGGGGATTTTTTTTGGGACCATCAATTCCCCTTGGCAAAACAAAAATTTCTGATTCAAATTTAACTGCAAAGTTTATCAAAAACTGGCCCGGCCAAAAATAAAAAAAACGTACTGAAAAGTTTCGGATAATAAAGGTTTTTTTTGGGACCCTTTTAATTCACCTGTGGGACTACAAAATTGTGTTCAATTTTAATGCAAAATTCAAAAAACAAAGTGTGCGCCCAAAGTAAAAAAAAAACGTTCTGAAAATTTTTCGGATAATACAAGGGTTTTTTGGCACCCTTTTAATTCACCTGTGGTGACTACAAAATTTTCTGTATTCACATTTAAGGGCAAGGTGATCAATGAACAAAGCTGTTGTGCGCCAAAGTCAAAAAAAACACGTATCTGTATTGTAATTCGGATATATAAAAGGTATTTTTTGGCAACCTTTCGAATTCACCTGTGGTGACATACAAAATTGTGTATTTCACATTTAAGTGCAAGGTGCCTCAATGACAAAGCTGTAGTGCGCAACAAGTGCAAAAAACACGTCTCTGTATGTATTCGGAATAAGAAAAGGTATTTTTTGGCATCCTATCAATCATTCCTGTGGCGACTACAAATTGCTTGTATCAAATTTAAAATGCAAAGTAGATTATCAACAAAGCTGGCCTGCGCCAAAGTGAAAAAACACGTCATTGAATGTATTTATTGGATAATTCAAGGTATTTTGGCACCTTTCATTCACCTGTGGTGACTACCAATATTGCTGTATTATAATTTAAGTGCCTAGGTGCCTCAATGAACAATGCTGTAGTGCGCCAAAGTCATTCTTAAACACGTATCTGAATTGTATTCGGATATTACAAGGTTGTTCTTGGCGGACTCCTTTCAATTCACCTGTGGTGACTACAAAATTGCTGTATTCCTTTTTAAGTGCAAGTGCCTCAATGAACAAAGCTGTAGTGCGCCAAAGTGAAAAAACCACGAATCTGTAATGTATTCGGATAATATAAGGTTTTTTTTGGCACCTTTCAATTCAACTGTGGTGATACACTTTTGTCTTGTTACTATCCTATTTAAGTGAAGGCAAGGTGCCTCAATGGAACAAAGCTGTTGTGCGCCAAAGTTAATAAAAACACGTATCTTTAATGTACTGGATTATAAAAAGGTATTTTTTTGGCACCTATCAATTACTGTGGTGACTTCAAAATTGCAGTATGCACAATTTAAGTGCCAAGGTGCCTCAATGAACAAAGATTTAGTGAGCCAACGTCAAAAAACGTATCTGTATATGTATATCGGATAATAAAAAGGTTTTTTTTGGCACCTATCAATTACACTGTGGTAACTACACAATTGCTGGATTCAAATTTAACTGCAAGTGGGTCTTTCAACACAAATTGGACTGGGCAACAAGTGCAAAAAAAAAACACGTATCTGTAATGTCATTCGGATAATAAAAGGTATTTTTTGGAACCTATCAAATTCACCTGTGGCGACTACAAAATGCTGTATTCAAATTTAACTGCAAAGTTAGATCTTTCAACAAAGTGGCCTTGCGCCAATGTGAAAATAACATGTATACTGGGAATTGTATTCGGATTATACATGGTATTTTTGGGCACCTTTCAATTTCCACCTGTGTGACTACCAAAAATTGCTGTATTAACATTTAAGTGCAAAGGGAGGTGCCCAATGAACAAGGCTGTTGTGCGCACAAAGTAAAAATATACAAACGTATCTGAAATGTATTCGATTAATACTAGGTATTTTTGGCACCTTTTCAATTCACCTGTGGTGACTACAAAATTGCTGTATTCTATTTTAAGTGCAAGGTTCCTCCAATAGAACAAAGCTGTTAGTGCGTCAAAGTTAAAAAAAACAAGCATATGTAATGTTTTGGATAATAAAGGTATTTTTTGGCAAACCTTTCATTTCTCCTGTGGTGTCTACAAAAATTGATTAGTCACATTTAAGTGCCAGGTTGCTCAATGATTAATAACTGTAGTGGCCAAAGTATAAAAAAAACACGTATCTGTAAAGTATTCGGATAATTAAGGCGTATTTTTTGGCATATCAATTCCCTGTGGTAACTACACAATTTGCTCGGATTCAATTTTAACTGATGGTGGCTTCTATCAACAAATCTGGACTGGGAACAAAAGTGCAATAAAAAATACGTTATCTGAATGTATTCGGATAATAAAAGGTGTTTTTTGGCTCCTATCAATTCACCTGTGGCGGATAAAAAAATTGCTGTGTTCAAATATAACTGCACAAAAAGTAGTTCTTTCAAAACAAAGCTGGCCTGCACCAAGTGAAAAAAAAAAACACGTATTGAAATGTTTTCGATAATAAACGGTATTTTTGAGGCACCCTTTCAATTCACCTGGGTAGGTGACTAAAATATTGCTGTATTCACATTTTTATGTGGCAAGGGTTGCTGGCCATAATGACTATATAGCAGTAGTGCGCCCAAAGTGTAAAAAACCACGTATCTGTAAAATTTGTATTGGATAATAAAAGGTATTTTTGGCACCTTTTCAATTCAACTATGGTGACTACAAAATTGATCGTATTCAATTTAAGTGCAGGTGCCTCAATGAACAAAGCTTGTAGTGCGCCAAAGTCAAAAAAAACGGTATCTGTAATGTATTCGGATAATAAAAGGTATTTTTGGCACCTATCAATTTTACCCTTGTGGTGAACAAAATTGTTTTTTCACATTTAAGTGAAAGGTGCCTCAATGAAAACAAAACTTGTGTGTGCCAAAGTCAAAAAAACCACGTATCTGTAATGTATTCTGGATAATAAAAAGGTATTTTTGGCACCTTTTCTATTTCACCTGTGGTAGACTACAAAATTGCTATATTTCACATTTAAGTGCAAGGTTTGCCCTCAATGAACAAAAGCTATTGTAGTGCGCCAAAGTCAAAAAAAAAACAAGTATGGGTAATGTTATTCGGATAATAAAGGTATTTTTTGGCACTATAATTCAACCTGTGGTTAAACTACACAATTGCTGGATGAGATTTCAAACTTTAACTGCAAGGTTGGCTCTATCAACAAATCTGGACTGCGGCTACAAAAAGGTGCAAAAAACACGATCTGTAATGCTATTCAGGATAATAAAAGGTATTTTTTGGCACCTATCAAAATTCACCTGTGGCGACTACAAAATGGCATCGTATTCAAATTTAAACTGCAAAGTAGATCTATCAAACAAAGCTGGCCTAGCCAAAGTGAAAAAACACGTATCTGAAATGTAATTCGGATAATACAAGGTATTTTTTGGCACCTTTCAACTTCAACCTGTGGTGACCTAAAAAATTGCTGTGTTGTTATTCACATTTAAGTGCAAGGTGGCCTCAATGAATAATGCTGCTAGTGCGCCAAAGTGATAAAACTACGTTTTCTGTAATGTATTCGTGATAATAAAAGGTATTTTTGGCACTTTCCAATTCACATGTGGTGACTACAAAATTGATGTATTTCACATTTAAGTGAAAGGTGCCTCAAATGAACAAAGCTGTAGTGCGCCAAAACGTGAAAAAAAAACACGTATCTGTATGTATTAGCGCATAATAATAGGTATTTTTTAGGCACCTATCCAATTCAAAATGTGGTGACTACAAAATTGCAGTATTCAGATTTATGTGCAAGGTGCATCAATGAACAAAGCTGTAGTGCGTCCCAAAGTCAAAAAAAAGTATCTGTAATCTGTATTGGATAATAAAGGTTTTTTTTGGCATCCTATTCAATTCACCTGTGGTGGAATACATATTGCTGTATTCACCATTTAGTGCAAGGATGCCTGCAATGATCGATGCTTGTAGTCGCCCAAAGTAAAAAAACAAGTATCTGTATTGTTTTACGGATAATAAATGGTATTTTTTGGCACCTATTCAATTTACCTGTGGTTACTACACAATTGCTGGATTCATATTTAACTGCAAGGTGGCTCTATAACAAAATCTGGAACTGGGAAAAGTGGTTAAAAAATACGTATCTGTAATGTAAATTTTCGGATATAAAAGGAGTTTTTTTGGCACCTATTCAATTTCACCTGTGGCGGTCTACAAAATTGCTGTGTTCAAATTTTAAAAGGCAAAGTTAGATCTAGTATCAACTAAAGCTGGCCTGCGCCATAGTGAAAATAAACACCTATCTGAAATGTATTAGGATAATAAAAGGTTATTTTTGCACCTTTCAAGTCACCTGTGGTGGAATTCATTAATTGCTATATTCACTTATTTAGTGCAAGGGTGCCTCAATGAACAAAGCTGATAGAGCGCCACAAAGTAAAAAAAACACATATCTGAAATGTATTCGGATAATCAAGGTATTTTTGGCAACCTTTCAATTCTCCCTGTGAGTGAATACTAACATTGCTGTATTTCACATTTAAGTGCAAGGTGCCTCATTGAACAAAGCTGTAGTGCGCCAAAGTAAAAAAAACAGTTTCTGTATTGTATCTTGCGGATACTAAAAGGTTTTTTTTGGACCTATCCAATTCACCTGCGGTGGACTACAAATTTGACTGTATTCTCATTTAAGTGCAAAGGTGCCTCTATGAAACAAAGCTGTTAAGTGCGAGCCTAAGTAAAAAAAACGTAACTGTTAATGTATTCGGATAATAAATGGGTATTTTTTGGCACCTATCAATTCACCTGTGGTGACTACAATAATTGACTAATACTCTCACATTTAAGTGCATTGGTGCCTCAATGGAACAAACGCTGGTAGTGCGCCCAAAGTAAAATAAAACACGTATCTGTAATGAATTCGGATACTAAAATGGTATTTTTTTGGACACCAATCAATTAACCTGGAGGTAAGGTCCTGACTACTAAATTTGCTTTATTTACATTTTAAGTGCATGGTGCCTCAAGTGAAACAAACGCTGTAGTGCGCCAAAGTAAAAAAAAAACGTATCTGTATGTTTTCGGTTATTAAGGGTATTTTTTGGCATCCTTTCAATTCTCCACCTGTGGGGGACTACAAAAATTGTCATATTCACCATTTATGTGCAGGTGCCTTCAATGATACTAAGCTTGTGTGCGCCATAAGTCAAAAACAACGTTTCTGCAATGTATTCGGATACATTTAAAGGTATTTTTTGGCAACATATCAATTACTGTGGTAACTACACCAATTGAAGGGTTTCAAATTTATCTGACATGGTGGGCTCATCAACAAATCGGGGATGCTGGGCTAAAAAAGTGCAAAAAAAACACGTATCTGTATGTATTCGGATAAATAAAAGGTATTTTTAGCACCTTTCATTTCACCTGTGGTGATTACAAAATTGTCTTTTGGGTATTCACATTTAAGTGCAAGTGCCTCAATGAACTACAGCTGTTGTGCGCCAAAGTCAAAAAAACGTATCTTAATGTATTAGGAAAATATAAAAGTTATTTTTTAGGGGACTTTTCAATTCACCTGTGGTGACTACATGAATTGCTGATTCCACATTTAAGTGCAAGGTGCTCATCCATGACAACGCTGTAAGGAGTTGCAAAGTAAAACAAAAACCACGTATCTGTTAATTGTATTCGGATATAAAACGTATTTTTTGGCACCCTTTTAATTCACTGTGGTAACTACAAAATTGCTGTATTCACATTTTTGTGCAGGTGCCTCATGAACATAGCTGTTGTTGCGACCAAAGTAAAATCAACACGTATCTGTAATGTATTCGGGATTATAAAAGGTATTTTTTGGCAACCTCTCATTTCACCTTGTGGGAACTACACAATTGCTTGATGGATTCAAGTTTAATGCCCAAGGTGGCTCTATCAACAAATCTGGACTGGGCAAAAAAAGTGGCAAAAAAAAACACCTATCTGTAATGTATTCGATAATTTAAGGTCATTTTTTGGAACCTATTCAATTCACCTGTGGCGACTACAAAATGCTGTATTATATATTTAACTGCAAAGTAGATCTATCAACAAGCTGGCCCTGCGCCCCACCAAGTTGAAAAAAACACGTATCTGAAATGTATTAGGTTAATACAAAGGTATTTTTGGCACCCTTTCCATATCACTGTGAAAGTGACTACAAAAATTGCTGTATTTCACATTTTAAGTGCAAAGGATGCCTCATTGAACAAGGCTTGTAGTGCGCCAAAGAAAAAAAAAACACGTATCTGAAATGTATTCGGGTTTAATACAAGGTAATTTTTGGCACCTTTCAATTCACCTGTGGTGACTACAAAAATTGCTTGTATTAACATTTAAGTGCAAGGTGCCTCATTGAACACAAGCTGTTACGTGCGACTAAGTAAAAAAACACGCCATCTGTAAATGTATTCGGTAAATAAAAAGGTATTTTTTGGCACCTATCAATTCACCTGTGAGTGACTACAAAATTGCTATTTTCACATTTTAAGTGCAAGGTGCCTCAATGAACAAAGCTGTAGTGCGCCAAAGTCAAAACAAAATCGATATCTGTAATGTATTCGGATAATTTAAAAGGGTTTATTTTTTCGGCAACCTTTAATTCACCTGTGGTAAACTCACACAATCTGCTGAGGTTTCACAAAAATTTAACTGCAAATAGGTGGCCTCTTTCAACCAAAAACCTGAATGGGCAAAAAGTGCAAAAAACACGTTATCTGTAATGTATTGGTTATTAATGGTATTTTTTGGCTACCTATCCAATTCACCTGTGGCGAATACAAAATTGCTGTATTCAAATTTATTTAACTGCAAAGTAGATCTAATCAAACAAAAGCTGGCCTGCGCCCAATGCTGAAAAAACGTTTTCTGAATTGTATTCGGATATATTTCAAGGTATTTTTAGCACCTTTCAATTCACCTGTGGTGACTACAAAATGCTGTATTTCACATTTAAGGCAAGGTTGCCTCAAGAACCAAAGCTGCTAGTGCGCCAAAGTGAAAAAAACAGTATCTGTATGTATTCGGATAATACAAGGGTTTTTTGGGCACCTTTCAATTCACCTGTGGTGGACTACAAATTGCTTGTATTCAATTTAAGTGCAAGGTGCCTCAAGAATAAAGGCTGTAGGGGCCAAAGTAAAAAAAACAGTATTGAAATGTATTAGGATAATTAAAAAGGTATTTTTGGCCCTTTCAATTCACCTGTTGGTTTGACTACAAAATTTTTGTTTTGCTGTATTCCATTAAGTGCAAGGTGCCTCACTGAACAAAGCTGTATGTGCGCAAAAGTGAAAAAAAAAAACACGTTCTGTAATGAGTCGGATAATAAAAAGGTATTTTTTGGCACCTATTCAATTCAATTGTGGTGACTACGAAATTGCAAAGTATTCCATTTAAGTGCAAGGTATGCCTACATGAACCAAAGCTGTAGTGCGCCCAAGTCCTAAAAACACGTATCTGTAATGTATTCGGATTATACAAAAAGGTTATTTTTTGGCACCTAATCTATTCACTGTGGTTAATTACATAATTGCTGGATTCAAAATTGGCTGCAAGGTGGCTCTATCAAACAATCTGGACTGGGCAAAAGTGCAAAAAACTAGTATATGTAATGTATTCGGATAATAAAAAGGTATTTTTTGGCACCTATCATTTAACCTGTGGTTACACACAATTGATGGATTTCAAATTTACTGCAAGATGGCTCTTTCAACAAATATGGGATGGGCAATATGTTGCATAAATAATAACACGTTTTCTGTATTGTATTGGTAATAAAAGGTATTTTTCGGCAATATCAATTCTCCTGTGGCGACTACAAAATTGCTGTATCAAATTCTAACTGCAAAAGTAAGATATATCATCAAAGCTGGCCTGCCGCATAGTGAAAAAAACATGTATCTGAAAATGTATTCGGATATGCAGTATTTTTGGCATGTTCAATATTCTCATGTGGTGACTACAAATTGCTGTATTCACATTTAAGTGCAAGGTTGCCTCAATGAACAAGGCTGTAGTGCGCCAAAGTAAAAAAACACGTATATGAAATAGTATTCGGATTATTCAAAGGTATTTTTGGCACCTTTCCAATTCACCTGTGTGTGGTCTACAAAAATGCGTATTCAATTTAAGTGCTAGGTGCCTCAATGAACCAAAGCTGTAGTTAGCGACAAAGTAAAAAAAACACGCATCTGTAATGTATTTCGGGATAATAAAAAGGTATTTTTTGGCAACTAATCAAAACTTCTACTGTCGGTAACCCTACACTAATTGCTGGTTTTCATATTTAACTGCATGGTGGCTCTATCAACAAATCTGGACTGGGCAAACAAAAAGTGCAAAATACACACGTTTCTGTAATCGTATGTCGGATTATAAATAGGTATTTTAGGCACCACTATCAATTCCACATGTGGTTGATTACAAAAATGCTTTATTTCATCATTTTAGTGCCAGGTGCCTCAATGAAACAAAGCTGTTGTGCGCCAAAGTCTAAAAACACGTATCTGTAAATGTTTTCGGATAATTAAAGGATTTTTTGGCACCTATCAATTCAACCTGTGGGACTACAAAAAATTGCCTGTATTTCAATTTAAGTGCAAGGTGACTCAATGAACACGCTGTTAGAGTTGCAAAGTAAAAAACAACGTATCTGTAATGTTTTCGGATAATAAAAGGTATTTTTTGGACACATTCTCATTTTCACCTGTGGGGTAACTACACAATTTGCTGGATTCCAAAGTTTAACTGCAAAGGTGGACTTCTATCAACAAATATGGACTGAGGCAAAAAAGCTGCAAAAAAACACGTATCTGTTTTAATGTATTCGGATAATAAAGGTATCTTTTTGGCACCCTTTCAATCCCTGTGGCGACTACAAAATTGCTGTATTCTAAATTTATAACCTGCCAAAGTAGATCTATCATCAAAGTGGCTGCGCCAAAGTGAAAAAACATCGTATATGAAATGTATTAGGTTAATACAAAGGTTATTTTTGGCACCTTTCAATTTCACCTGTGGTGACCTACAAAAATTGCTGTATTCACATTTAAGTGCTAGGTTGCCTCAATGAACAAGCTATGCGGATAGTGCGCCCAAAGTAAAAAAAACACGTATCTGAAATGTATTCGGATAATACAAGGTTATTATTTGCACCTTTTCAATTCACCTGTGGTGACTTCAACAATTTGCTGTATTCACATTTTAAGTGCTATCCGGTGCCCTCAATTGAACAAAGGCTGTAGTGAGACAAAGAAAAAATCACGCATCTGTTATGTATTCGGATAATAAAAGATATTTTTTGGCATCTATCAATTTCACCTTGTTGGTGACTACAAAAAATTGCTCTATTCCAATTTAGTGCAGGTGCCTCAATGAACAATGCTTGTACGTGCGCCAAGGTCAAAAAACACGTTCTGGAATGTATTGGATAATAAAGGGTATTTTTTGGCACCTATCAATTACCTGTGGGAACTACACAGTTGATGGATCAATTTAAACTGCAAGGTGGCTCTATCAAACAAATCTGGAATGGGCAAACAAAAAGTGAAAATTAATGTATCTGTAATGTATTCGGATAATAAAAAGGTGGTTTTTTGGCACCATCAATTCACTGTGGGGACTACAAAATGGCTGTGTTAAAATTTACTGCCAAAGTAGAGATCATCAACTAAGGTGGCCTGTGCCAAAGTGAAAAAAAAACACGTATCTGAAATGTATTTCGGATAATAAAGGTATTTCTTGGCACCTTTTCAATTCACCTGTGGTGACTACAAAATTGCGTATTCACATTTAGTGCAAGGGGCCTCAATGAAAAAGCTGTGGCCCCAAAGTCAAAAAAACAGTATCTGAATGTAATTCGGATAATAAGGTATTTTTGGCACCCTTTTAATTTTACCTGTGGTGACTTCAAAATTGCTGTTTCAATTTAATGAAAGGTGTAATAACAAAGTGGTGCGCCAAAGTAAAAAACACGTATCTGAAAAATATTGGTTAAAAAAAGGAAATTTTTTTTTCCCTATCAATTCACCCGTGGTACTAAAATTGCGGGATTCAAATTTAACTCAAAGGTGGTCAAAAACAAACTGTGGGCAAAAAATTAAAAACCGTATCTGTAAAGTATTGGATAAATAAAAAAGGATTTTTTGGCACCTTCAATTACCTGTGGGACTCAAAATTGTGATTCAATTTTAATCAAGGTGCCTCAAAAACAAATTGGTGGGCAAAAAATGCAAAAAAAAAGTTCTGTAAAGTATTCGGGTAATAAAAGGGATTTTTGGCACCCATCAATTACCTGTGGGATACAAAAAATTTCTTATTCAAATTTTAATGCAAAAATAGTCTATCAACAAAGCTGGCCTGCGCCAAAATGAAAAAACACGATCTGAAAATTTCGGATAATTAAAAGGGATTTTTGGCACCTTTCAAATTTCCCCGTGGTGACTAAAAATTGCGTATTCACATTTTAAGTGCAAGGGGCCTCAATGACAAAGCTGTAGTGCCCAAAGTAAAAACACGTATTGTAAAGTATTCGGATAAAAAAAGGGGATTTTTTGGGACTATCAAATTTACCCGTGGAACTACACATTGTGGATTCAAAATTTTTCTGCAAAAGGGGGCTCATAACAAAAACTGGACTGGGCAAAAGTGCAAAAAAAGTATCTGTAATGTATTGGAAAAAAAAAGGTGTTTTTTGGCACCTATCAATTTCATGTGGAATACAAATTTTCTGTTTCAAATTTAAATGCAAGTGTCTATCAACAAACTGGCTGGCCAAAAAGAAAAAAAACACGTTCTGAATGTATTGGATAAAAAGGTTTTTTTGGCCCTTTCAATTCACTGGGTGACTACAAAATTGCTGTATTCAATTTTTTGGGAAGGTGTATAACAAAGCTGGTTGGCCAAAAAAAAAACACGTATTGAAATGTATTGGATAATAAAGGTATTTTTGGCACCTTTCAATTCACCCCGTGGTGATTTTAAAAATTTCGTTTCCATTTTAAATGAAGGGGCCTCAATGAACAAAGCTGTTAAAA
>JAODAL010083294.1:0-11302 GCA_025379985.1 Phyllomedusa bahiana
TACACCGATAAATGGAGCAAGTCTACCAGGCAAATATTGTTTTCTAAAAAACTCCCACAAAACCAAGTCCCCAACTTTACTACAAAGGACCAAATAATCTGCCCCGACCCGACCGAAAGCACCCCACATTACTATCAGCTTACACAGGCCCCGATTTCATACCCACCGCCAACAGTGACCATAAAGTGGAGACGCTCAGGGAAATATAAGTGATTACACGAGTTACATTTTTTGTGACCAAAAAGGAACCTTTTCGATCACGTCGTTCACTTCCCTTTTCTTCTCCACCGGTTTTACACCTTCATGTTGAGCTCTCCGGCCAAAACTCTCCCTCAGATTTAGACACAAAAAACTTAGAATCCTCACTTTTCCCCAACTCCTTAAATTATATATAACTCCCCTCAGTTAGGTAGGGGAAGGGCCCCGCAATTAGGGAGGGATATAAATATAGGTCACTTAGGCAGGTATAAGATATAGGTCAATGTCAGGCAGGGATATAGATATAGGGTCACTCCAGGGAGGAAATAAATATGGCACTCTCAAGCAGTATATAATTAGGGGCACGAACGGGGATATAGGGCCAACAGGAATAAAGGCCACAGGCAGGGATATAGGGCCACAGCAGGGATAGGGGGCCAAGGATATAGGGGATATAGGGGGGAACAGGGGTAATGGGGGGACGGGGCAGGTGTATGGGGGGACTGAGGCAGGTATATGGGGCCACGGCAGTATATAGGGGGGACTAAGGGAGGTAAAGGGGCCACAGGGATATATAGGCCAAGCATTAAAGGGGCCGAGGCAGGTATTGGGGCCCCAGGCGGGAATAGGGCCACAGGCAGGGAAGGGGGGACAGGCAGATAACGGGGCCACAGGCAGGTATAGGGGGTCCACACAGTAATTGGGCCCCAGGGATATATGGGGCCGCAGGGGGTTAGGTGCCCCACAGATTAGGGGGCCACAGGCAGGTAAGGGGGGCCAAGGCAGGTTTTTTGGGGGCCCCACATATAAAGGGGCACTGAGGCTTTTATGGGCCACAGCAGATAGGGGCCCAGGCAGGTAAGGGGGCCATAGACATTAAAGGGGGCCACAGACAAGGGATAGGGGGCCCCAGGCAGGGATAGGGGGGCCCCAGGCATATATAGGCCCCCCAGGCAGGGATAGGGGGCCACAGGGAGTATATGGGCCACAGGCGGTATGGGGCCACAGGGGGTATAGGGGGCCAAGGCCTTAGCAGCCCAGGCGTTTTAAAAGGGGGGGCCACAGGGATATATGGGCCACAGGGTATATGGGGGGACTGAGGCAGTATATGGGGCACTGAGGGAGGGTTTTAAAGGGGCCACAGGCAGTATAGGGGCCACAGGGATAAAGGGGGACTAAGGAAGGGAATGGGGCCCCAGCAGTATAAGGGCCACAGCAGGTATAAAAAGGCACGAGGCAGGTAAGGGCCACAGGGAGTATAAGGCCACAGCAGGTATAGGGGGCCATAGGGAGTATAGGGGGCACAGGCAGGGATTGGGCCAAAAAGGCAGTAAAAAGGGGCACGAGGCGGATATGGGCACTGAGGCAGGGTTAAGGGGGCCAAGGTAGTATAAAGGGGACTAAGGGAGGTAAGGGGCCCCGGGAGTATATGAGGCCACAGGCATATAAAAGGGGGCCCGACAGGGATATGGGGCCACAGGGAGGGATAGGGGGGCCCCAGGAAATATATGGGGGCCATAGGCATAAACGGGGGCCCCAGGCAGTATAGGGGCCACAGCAGTAATCAGGCCACACAGGTAAAAGGGGGCCACAGGCAGTATATGGGGCCGCAGGGGTATAGGGGCCACAGGGGAGGTAAACGGTTTACAGCGGTATAGGGGGCCCCAAAAGGGAGGTATAGGGGCCACAGCAGGGATAAGGGGCCACAGGCAGATAAAGGGGCACTGAGGGAGGTATATGGGGCCAAGGCAGAAAGGGGGCCACAGGGAGGATAGGGGCCATAGACAGTATAGGGGGGCCACAGACAGGGATGGGGCCACAGGCAGGGATATGGGGGCCCGGCATATAACAGGCCACAGGCAGGTATAGGGGCCAAGGCAGTATATGGGGGCCCCACAGGTAATGGGGCCACAGGGATTTTAGGGGGCCACAGGGAGTAAGGGGGCCATAGCAGTATGGGGGGCCCCAGGCAGGGATAGGGGCCACAGGGTTTTTTATGGGCCACAGGGGGTATATGGGCCACGCAGGGATAATGGGGGCACTGAGGGAGGATATGGGGCCACAGGGTGTATTAGGGGGCACAAAAGGGAAAGGGATATGGGGGGACAGGGATATATGGGGGCCCCAGGGGAGGTAATGGGGGCCTGAGGCAGGTATATGGGGGGCCACGGCATATAAGGGCACTAAGGGTATATAGGGGACAAGGCAGGTATAGGGCCCAGGCATATTGGGGCCACAGGCAGGTATTGGGGGCCCCAGGGAGTAAAAAGGGGGACTGAGCAGGAAAATGGGCCACAGGGATAAATTGGGGCCAAGGCTTTTACGGGGCCACAGGTAGTATATGGGGCCACACAGGGAAAGGGGGGCCACAGGAAGTATATGGACCACAATATATGGGGCCACAGGCAGTATAAAGGGGGCCCCAGCAGATGGGGGCCACAGGCAGGTAAGGGGGCCATAGGCATATAGGGGCCACAGGCAGTATAGGGGCCACAGGCAGGATAGGGGCCATAGGGGGGTTTTTAAGGGGGCCAAGGGGGAGGTATAGGGCCACAGGCGGTAAGGGGGCCCAAAGGGAGTATATGGGGCCCCGGCAGGTTAGGGGGCCACAGGGGTATATGGGGCCCCAGGTAAGGGGCCACAGAGGGAATGGGCCACAGGGAGGTTAGGGGCCATAGGGAGTATAGGGGGCCACAGGCAGGGTATGGGGGCCAAGGCATTATAGGGGCCACAGGGCAGGTATATGGGGGACTAGGCAGGGATTGGGGCCCCCCACATAAGGGGCCACTCATAAAAAGGGGCACAAAGGGAAATATAGGGGCCACAGGAGATATGGGGCCCGAGGTATGGGGCCCCAACGGGAATGGGGGGGACTGAGGCAGTATAGGGGGCCCAGGGGAGTATATAGGGGCCTGAGGCAGGTTATGGGCCACAGGGGGGTATAGGGGGGCACGGGAGGTTTTGGGGGCCACAGGGAGTATTTGGGGCCACAGGCAGGTATAAGGGGGACAGGCAGTAAGGGGCCGCAGGGAGTAATGGGGGGCCCCAGGCAGGTATAGGGGGCCACAGGCATAAAAAAGGGGCCACAGGCGGGATAGGGCCACAGGCAGGGATAGGGGGCCACAGGCATATAGGGGGGCCCCAGGCAGGGATAGGGGGCCCAGCAGTAATGGGGCCGCAGGCATTATGGGGCCGCAGGGATTTTTAGGGGGCCACAGGGAGGTATGGGGGGGCCCAGCAGAAAATGGGGCCACATGCAGGGGATAGGGGCCACAGGGAGGTATATGGGGGCCAAGGCAGGGAAAAATGGGGCCACAGGGAGGTATAGGGGGGCCCCAGGCAGGTTATGGGGCCACGGCATATAGGGGGCCACAGGGAAGTATAGGGGGGGCCCTAGGCATAAAAGGGGGGCCCCAGCAGGTATAGGGGCCACAGGCAGTTAAAGGGGGCCGCACATTTTAAGGGGGGGCCCCAGGCAGGGATAGGGGGCCAAGGGAGTAAGGGGCCCCGGCAGGTATAGGGGGCCCCAGGGATATAGGGGGCCCAGGCAGGATAGGGGGCCAAGGCTATATAGGGCACCAGGCAGTAAACGCTATAAAAAAAACAATATTAATACTCACCTTTGCACCCAGGCGAGCTGCGACTCTGTTCTCTTCAGCCGCGATCCTACGGCCAGCTCCTTGGGCACCAAGCCTGTGACTGCGCTGTGCGGGACCGAAGACAGGCAGCGGAGGAGATGAGGTCGTACAATACGCGCCGCTGCCAGTGAAGCAGCACGGGGCCATGGCGGGTCATCTGTGCATTTGAAGAACGGCGGGCCCCCCCCCACCCCCGCTGTGTAGGACACGGAGACGGTCCGACACTGTCTGCGGGGGCAGGGGAGGCGCTCGCTGCTCTGCTCCAGCAGAAAGAAAGCCTCGATGTATGTGTGTCCAGGACGCACATGCAGCTGGCTGATGGGTGGCAGGGCCTGTCGGTGCTCAGGCCCATGGCAGCAGCTGGAGCCGCGGAGGTTCGGGGCCCAGGGGGTTTTTTTTGGGACCGAGCCCGAATAAAACAGCCTAGCGACGCCCCTGCGGGACACAGATATCTGACTACAACGAGGGCTGAGGAGAGAAGAAAGCACCTGGGACACAGAGGTCTGACTGCAGCGCGGTCGGGACAGGAGAGATGGGATGTTCCCAGGCACAGAGGTCTGACTTACAGCGAGGTATGAGGAGAGGAGGAAGCGCACGGGGACACAGAGGTCTGAAGCCGCGAGGTCTGACAGAAGAGGAGGAAGCGTACGGGACCGAGGTCGACTGCAGCGAGTGGTGTGACAGGAGAGGAGGAAGCGCCGGGACACAGAGCTCTGACATGCAGCGAGGTGTGTACAGGAGAGGAGGAAGCGCCCGGGACACAGAGGTCTTGACTGCAGCAAGGGTTATGTGAAGAGAGAGGAGGAAAACGCCAGGACACAGAGGGTCTGACTGCAGTGAGGTCTGAGGATGTGAAGGAAGCCGACCGGGGGACACAGAGGTTGACTGCAGCGAAGGTTGTGACAGGAGCGGAGGAAGCGCCCGGGAACAAGTCTGACTGCAGCGAGGTCTGAGGGGAGAAGGAAGTGCGGGGACACAGAGGTTCTGATGCAGCGAGGTCTGAGGAGAGAGGAAGCATCCAGGAACAGGAGGTCTGACTGCAGCGAGGGTCTGACAGGACAGAGGAAGCGCACGGGACACAGTGTTCTGGATGAGCGAGGAGGTTGACAGAAGAGAAGGATAGGCCCGGTACACAGAGGTCTGATGCAGCGAGAGGTCTTTGACAGTTGAGAGGGAAGGGATGCGCCCGGGAACAAGAGGTCTGACGTGCAGCGAGGATCTGACAGGAGAGGCGGAAGTGCCCGGGACACAGAGGTCTGTGACTGCAGGAGGTCTGACAGGCAGGAGAGAAGGAGGCGCCCAGGACTAGAGGTCAGACTGCAGCGAGGTTTGAGGAGAGAAGGAAGTGCCGGGACACAGAGTGTTCTGACTGCAGCGAGGTTCTGACGGAGAGGCGGAATGGTAGGGTGGAAGTCCCGGGACACAGAGGTCTGACTGCAGCGAGGTTCTGATATGAGGAGGTGGAAGCGCCGGGACAAAGAGGTCTGACTGGCCTGCGAGGTCTGGACAGAAGAGGAAAGGAAGCGGCCGGTACACAGAGGTCTGACTGCAGCGAGGTACTGACAGGAGAGGAGGAAGACGCCCGGGAACAGAGGTCTGACTGCAGGAGGTCTGACAGGAGAGGCGGAAGTGCCGGGACTCCAGAGGTCTGACTGCAGCGATGGTCTGAAGGAGAGAGAGGGCGCCCAGGACATAGAGGTCAGGACTGCAGCGAGGTCTGAGGAGAAAAGGAAGTGCTCGGGACACAGTGGTCTGACTGCAGCGCAGTTTCTGACTGGAGAAGATGTAAGCTCCCGGGACACAGAGGTCTGGATGCAGTAGCCAGGTCTGAGGGATAAGGAAGCGCCCGGGACACAGAGGTCTGAGTGCATCGAGGTCTGACAGAAGAGAAGGAAGCGTCCGGGACACAGTGGTCTGACTGCAGCGAGGTTCTGACAGGGAGAGAGGAAGCGCCCGGGACACAGAGGTCTGACTGCAGCGGGTCTGAGGAGAGAAGGAAGCGCCCGGGACACAGAGGTCTGACTGCAGCGAGGTGTGAGGAGAGGAGGAAAGAGCCGAGACACAGAGGTCGGACTGCAGCGAGGTATGAAGGAAAGATGGAAGGATGTGAGTGCCCGGGACACACAGGTTTTGACTGCAAGCGAGGTCTGAGGAGAGAAGGACGCGCCCGGGACACAGAGATCTGACTTGCAGCGAGGTTTGAAAGGAGAGAAGGAAGCGTCCGTACAAGAGGTTGGACCTGAAGCGAGGTCTGACAGGAGAGGAGGAAAGTGCCCGGGACACAGAGGTCTGACTGCAGCCGAGTTCAGACAGAGGAAGCGCCCGGTCACAGAGGTCTGGACTGCAGCTGAAGGTCTGACAGGAGGAAAAGGCTGGGACACAGAACGTCTGACTGCAGGAGGTCTCGAGGAGAGTAGGAAGCGCCCGGTACACAGAGGGTCTGACTGCAGCGAGGTCTGTGAGGAGAGGAGGAAGCGACGTGGACACAGAGGTTGGACTTCAGAGAGATTGACAGGTGAGAAGGAAGCCGCACGGGACACAGAGGTCTGACTGCAGCGTGGTTGACAGGAGAGGAGGAAGCGCCGGGACAACAGAGGTTGACTGCAGCGAGTCTGACAGGAGAGAAGAAGCGCCCAGGACATTGAGGTCTGACTGCAGCGAGAGTTCTGACAAGAGAGGAGGAGGAATAGTGCCCGGGACACCAGAGGTCTGAGGTGCAGCGAGGTTGAGGAGAGAAGGAAGCGCCCAGGGACAATGAGGTCTGATTGCAGAAGGGTTCTCGACAGGAGAGAAGGAAGCGCCCCCCGGACACAGAGTGTCTGACTGCAGCGAGGTCTGGGGAGAGAAGGAAGTGCCGGGGATACAGAGGTCTGACTGCAGCTGAGGGTTGTGGAGAGAAGAAGTGCCAGGACACAGAGGTTCTGACTGCAGCGAGGTCTGAGAGATAAGGAAGCGCCCAGGACACAGAGGTCTGACTGCAGCAGGTCTGACAGGAGAGGAGGGGAGAGCCGGGACACAGAGGTCTGACTGCAGAGAGGTCTGACTGGAGAGAAGGAAGCTCCTGGGACACAGAGGGTCTGACTGCAGCGAGGTCGACTGTGAGAGAGTAAGCAACCGGGACACAGAGGTCTGACTGCATCGTGTCTGACAGGAGAGGGGAAATGCCGGGACACAGAGGTCTTGACTGCAGCGAGGTCTGAAAGGAGAGAAGGAAGGAAGATCAGGGACACAGAGGTCTGACTGCAGCGAGGTCTGGGAGAGAAGGAACGCCTGGACACTGAGGTCTGACTGCAGCGAAGTCTGAAGGAGAGGAGGAAGTGCCGAGGACACAGAGGTTCTGACTGCAGCGAGGTTGACAGGAAGAGGAGGAAGCCCCGAGACCAGGAGTCTGACTGCAGGGAGGTCTGAGGAGAGAAGAAGCGCACGGGACCACAGAGATTGAACTGAGCGATGTGTGACAGGAGAGAGGTAGTGCCGGGACATAGAGGCTGACGTGCAGGTGGTGTAACAGGAGAAGAGGAAAGAAGTGCACTGGACACAGAGATCTGACTGCAGCGAGGTCTGACAGGAGATAAGGAAGCGCTGGGGACAAGAGGTCTGACTGCATGCCCCGGAGGGGGGGTGGGGGTCTGAGGAGAGACGGGAAGAGCAAGACACAGAGGTCTGACTGCAGTGAGGTTGACTGGAAAGAAGAAAGCGCCGGGACACACAGGTTGACTGCAGCGAGGGGTCTGACAGAGAGATGAGGAAGCGCCATGTTCAGAGGTCTGACTGCGCGAGGCCTGTGGAGATAGGAAGCGCGGGACACTGAGGTCTGCTGCATCGAGGTCTGTCAGGAGAAGACGGAAGTACCCGGAACACAGAGGTTGACTGCAGGCGAGGTTTGGCAAGGAGAGGAGGAAACGCCTGGGACAAGAGGTCTGACTGCAGCGAGGTCTGAGGAGAGGAGGAAGCGCCCGGACACAGAGGTCTGACTGCAGCGAGGGTTGAGGAGGGAAGGAAGCTGTAACTGGTTCAAGGACGTAGAAGTTGGATCCACTGGACCACCGCATGGCGTGGCGTATAAGCCACGCCAGGGAACGGAGTCTAAGTAGGTCCGGTTTCACCTGAGCCCGCCCGCAAACGGGTTGCGACTTGCTGCGGCGGGGGAGTCTACCAGGTTTCGTTACCCCTGACGTGGACTGGCTTGCGAGGTGGCAGCGAGGTGTTGTGTGGTACAAAATCGTAAGGCAGTGCTCGTAGTGGGGAAGGTGAAGGTAGGACAGGCGGCTATGGTTTGTGGTTGGGTCAAAGCAGAAGGTCAGGACATGTCGGCTGAGATTCGTGGTAAGGAGACGACTAGCAAATGGTACGGTAAATGGTAGATCAGAACTAGACAACAAGAACGCTTTCTTCAATAGGCAAAGGCACTAAAGATCTGGCAAGAAGGTATATAAGAGGCAGTGGCCCGGCATATTACCGGTGCACTGGACCTTTAACTCACAGGAGGGCGCGCCGCGGGGACGAGTGTGATCCGTCGCCGACAATCGGGCCAGCGGAGGCACTCAGACCTCGGTAGCGGGGGAGGCCAGCAGAAAACGCAGCGGCGCCCGCAGCCTGAGTTCGGGCACTGCAGGCTGCCCTCGCAACAGTACCCCCCTCTCCCCTTCTAGCCCCTCCCCTTCTTCTTGTCCTGAGGAATTTTGCTAGCAACTCACGGTCAGGATGTTGTCCCGGCTCCCATGATCTTTCTTCAGACCAAACTCCTTCAGTCAATAAGTGAAATGCGCTCTTCCCCTGATGGTTCTTCATATCCAGGATTTCATTTACAGTGAAGATGTTGGTAGACTCCGCTTCGGAAGATGGAGGAGAACCCCGGGGAAAAAAGGTTCAGGACCACAGGTTTCAAAGGAGCATGGAAGGGTTTTGGGAAAAACGCATTGTGGGTGGGAGCCGAGCTATAGGCACCCGGGGATTGAAAGACTGAGTACTTCAAAGGGTCCAAACCCCGGGGCCCCAATTTGTACGAGGGATTTTGGGGGGTATATCGGGAACCAAAACCCCTTGTCGCCAGGAGAAAAAACACTGGGGAGGGTCTTCTATTTTTGTCCGGGGGGGACCTTCAGGTACGGACGCAGGCAGAGACTGGGGCTGTTTCCAAAAGGACACCCTTTTTAGGGCAAAGTATCCGCTGCGGGGACCTCAGACGGTGAAGAAAGGGTAAGGAGGGGGGGGTTTGGCATAGAGGGTGGAATGAGGGGTACTTGGTCCAGGATTTTAAGGGAAAACTCCGCCCGGGGAAGTAACTGGCCATCATCCTGCCCCGGGGCGAGACAAGTGCCGAAAAAACCCCCCCCGGATCTGATTGATCTCTCCATTGGGCCGTTCGTCTGGGGGGGGTAGGGGAGGAAAAAATTAGGTTCACCTGCGGGCCGGGAGCAGAGAGCCCCCCAAACCCGAGAAAATTGGCCCCCCCGAAAACCCAATATGTGGGTTGACGTGTAGGGGGGAAGATGTGGAGAAAAAATTGGCTGGCCAACTGGGGGGGCAATGGACCCCAGGCAACGGGATAAGTGCGCCATCTTCAAAAACGGTGGGCCCCCCCCCGATACCGTGTTTACCCGAGGAGGGAGGCGATCCGTGAAAAAATCCACCCCAAAGACTCCCAAGGGGCCCTAGGGATGGGAGAGGCTGAAGCAAAAAGGGGTTTGAGGCGAGGAGTCTTTTTAGGGCAAAAGTAAGCAGGACTTCACGAAATTTCCTTGAGTCCTCGCAACCCCCCGGGACCCTAGAAACGGGAGTCAGGAGGGAAGATTTGCGTGCCCAGGGTAACCCGCCCTAAGAACAGTGTCCCATTTCAAAACTTCCTCCGGGGCCACGGAGTAAGTCTTCCCTGGAGGCCCCTTTCGAAGATCCCCCGAAGCCACAGAGGGCAGGCGTTCGGGGAAATTATATCGGGGGAGCCCTTTCCCCCCCCAACACATCGGGGACCCGGGGGGATGCATCGGCCTGACGTTCTTCTCGCAGGCGAAAAATTTTTGAAAATCGAAGGGGGAGAAGAGGACCCCTGGCTTGAGTGGATTGAGGCGTTGGGCCGTTGGGGTATTGCATTTTTTATGGTCGCCCCCCTTAACTCGATTTTTAAGGGGGAAAGGCACCCCCCAGAAGATAAGCCACTCTCTAAGGGCCCCTTGATGGCCCAACCAGTCCCGATGGGGTTTAAAAATTTTTTTCTCCGCAGGGGAAAACTTTTTGGGGAAAAAAGGGACAGGGACCTCTTTGCCCAGGACCCCTTTTGCTAAGGTTGCGCCCCGCCCCCCACCCAGGAGGCATCCCCTCAGGGAAAGGTTCTGGTATCAAGGTCGGGTCAGGACGGGCGCGGAGGCAAAGGGCGGGCCCTTTAAACTGACCTAATGCCTTTTCCCGGGTTCTGGCGGCCACGCCTGGGTTGGCAATTTTTGGGAAGGCCCCATTTATAGGTGCAACCCAAAATAGAAAAGTGCAGGATAAACGGGGCGTAGTTTAAATTTTTTAAAACCCCAAAAACGTTTTATGGCCGTAGCCCCCCGGGCCGGGGGCCCCGGCCCGAACGGCCCAAAAATTGGCAGGATCCCTTTTTTAACCCCGGGGCTGAGATGAGTAACCCAAAGGGAAAGGGGAAAGGTGGTCTGGGGGAAGGGGACCTTTCTTTAAATTTTGCGTAGAGGTGGTTGGCCGTAGGCGGGTCCAAAGGGCCAGGGGGGAAAAGGGGGCGGGGTCTCCGATCAGGGAGAAAACAACGGGGTGTCATCCCGGTAGACCCCGACAACGTTTTAGAGGGAAAATTCCCCGCCGGAAAATATTTCCAAATTCTTGGAAAATGCTGGGGATTTTACAGACCCAAAGGGGGAAAAACGAGGGGGGGGAACCCCAAAGGGGGGGGCCGTTTCCCGGTGTTAAAAGCCCGGCTTCCCCTCATCCCCCTTTCAAAAAGGGGGGTATGGGGTGAGGTTTGTGGCCCCCCGCAGGTCGCCCTTGGGAAAAAAAAATCCCTTTGCTCCACGAAGGGGCCCGGGCAAAAACAGTTCGGGGGATCAGTGGCCCAAGGGATAGCGATTTTTACCAGATTTTTTTGGGCCCCTATAGTCGATACAGGGCCCTAGGGAGCCATCTTTTTGCAAAAAGAAAATCCCACCCCCCCGGGGGAATGGGAAAATTTTTCGTATAAAGCCCCTTTTGGAGGTTTTCCCGAATGTAGGTCAAAAATGGTTTTTCTTTTGCTTCTGAAGGGAGTTTGCAGCCACCGCCCCAAAAGGATGTGGGTAAGGTTTAAAAATGAGCATTTTTAGGGGAGGGGAAAGGTTTTCGAGGGGTTTTCTTTAAAGTGTGGGTTTTTTTTTTTAAGTGTGGAGAATTGAGGGTGGGGAGGGAGAAGTCCTTGTTAATCCCCCAGCAAAATTGTGTTTTATACGTTTATTTTGCAGACCTTTAAAATCTTAGCAGAAAAT
>JAODAL010083295.1:0-11301 GCA_025379985.1 Phyllomedusa bahiana
TACTTCCGTGGATTTTTCTATTTTATATCTTGCTTTCCTGATTCTATGCTATCCCCTTTAAAACGCCAGCAAACGCGCGTCGGGGCAGCACGAGGTCTAGTTCACGGTTTTTCACTATTTTTTGATCGGGCACCTCCCAACGGACGGGAGTATAAATATATATTGATTTTGGTACTACATTTTTTGATAGATTAGTTGTTTGAAGTAATGTAATTTTTTACTTTTTACGTGGCCCTAGACCTCCATGCTTGTATGTACGTTTTATGTATGTTTTATCTGGGTGGTGGTTTTTTACATATATTTTTTTTTTGTTGAAATCATATGTATATTAAGAAATTTTGATACATTTTCATGTTTATACATGACTTATACTAAATTGGGGGGAAAAAATTCAAGGTGGCATAGGGTGTGGTAGGGTGGGGGTGTTGGCCCCTATGCAAGTACTTTTTTACTGTTGGGGTTTATATATTCAGGCGGGATAGGTTAGTAGGGGGGTTGTTGGTCACTCTGCATGTACTTATACTGTTTTGGTTGTATAGTATTCATGGTGACACACAGTGGTGGAGAGTGGGGTTGTTGGTCACTATGCATGTACTTATACTGTTGGGGTTGTATAGTATTCATGGCGGCACAGGGTAGCACTGGTGTGATGGGTTGTTGGTCACTATACATGTACTTATACACTTCATGGTGGCATAGGCTAGTGGTAGGGTGGGGGTTGTATAGTATTCATGGTGGCATAGGGTGGGGTAGGGGGGGGGTTGATAGTATTTAAGGTGGCATAGGGTTGGTAGGGGGGGGCTTGTAAAAGTACTCAAAGTGGCAAAGGGGGGGGTAGGGTGGGGGTTTTTATATTCAATTGGGGATAGGATGGGGTAGGGGGGGGCTTTTTAATACTCAGGGGCATAGGGTGGTGGGTGGGGCTTGTATAGTACCATGTGGCAAAGGGTGGGGGTAGGGTGGGTTTTTATATGAAAATTTAATTGGCATAGGGTGGTGGTAGGGTGGGGGGTTGTTATACCAGGTGGGAAGGGTTTGGTGTTGGGGGGGGTTTTTTAAAAGTACTCTGTGGCATAGGGTGGGGGTAGGGTGGGGGTTGTATAGTATTCAATGTGGCATAGGGTGGTGGTAGGGTGGGGCTTGTTATATTCAGGTGGCAAGGGTTTTTGTTAGGGGGGGGGGTGTATAGTAATTCATGGTGGAAGGGGGTGGTAGGGGGGGGTTTATACATTCAGGTGGCATAGGTGGGGGTTGTAAAAAATATTCAGGGGCATAGGGTGGGTGGGAGGGTGGGGGTTGTAAGAAAATCCCTGGGGCATAGGGGGGTGGTGGGTTTTGGGGGGGAAAAGAAAAGGGTTATACTTTGTTCTAAAATGAAAGAAATGTCAAAACCGCCCACAGAGTATAAAAACGAGAATTTTTTAACAACCTACTGCACCCGGGAGCTTCAAGGGAAATCAGGATAAGTTAATGATAAAGTCGGTGACCCCAAAACTTTGGTAAAAAGACGTTGGGGCGCTTCACAATCCTTACTCCCCCCGGGGCCCCGGGGCAATAAAAACAAGGGTGGAGGAATCTGAGGGAAATGACTTGGCGAAAATGCAGATAAATGTCATTTCATGTCCATTAATTGCGGCTCCGGTGACACACACTGCAGCAGAACGGTCACTGCTGGTCACACCGAGTGATGCAGTCATTTGTAGGGCAAATCTCGGAAATAAGACTTCGGGGCCTGGGCCCGGCTTTTTAGAAAAAATCATGAAAAAGGGTCTGGTTACCCCCCCACGAATCCTTACACTCCAGTTTGCTTTTCCCATATTTTAAAGATAGCTCACACCGTAGGGCCAAAGGGGCCCACCCGCCACCACTGATGGGGAACCCATGGCCCCCGCAACACACACGGGCCCCTGATGAAAGAAACCCCAAATTTTGGCCTCCTCTCACCAAAAGCTTTTTTTTAATGGGCAAGACCCAGGCCCCCAAAAGCTAATAAAAAGGCGGGGGTCTAAACCCGAAAAACCCACATGTGGAACCCCTCTACTTCCCCAAATCACTTTTCTTTCCTTTTTTCTAGCTCCTCTTTATTTCTTACAGTGCCAGAATAAGGTGCTTGGGGTCCACCAAAGGAAGGGGATTTTTCCCGGGGGGGCCCATCAAAAGTTTATTTTTGGGGCCCCCCCAGGGATTGGGGGTGGGAAGGAAACCCGGGGGGCCACCAGGGGGGAGGTGATTCATTGGGGGGGGGGCCAAAAACCCCGGAGCTTTATTTTTAGGGGGGCCCCCGGGGGGGAGGTGATTTTCCCGGGGGCCCACCAGGGAGTTTTTTCTTTGGGTTCCCCATCATTTGAGTTTATTCTTGGGACCATCCCGTGGGGGTTTTTATTTTGGGGGCCCAAACCCGGGGGAAAATTTATTCTAGGGGGCCCCCTAGTAAAGTTTGAAAACTTAGTAAAAACCCTCTGGGGTTTTAAATTTTTGGGGGGCCACCAGTGGGAAAATTTTATTCTTGGACCCCCCACCCGAAATTTGGGGCTTGGGGGGCCCCACCGGGGGGGGGTTTGAAGCTTGGGGCCCAAACAGTGGAAAAAGATTCCCCGGGGCCCCCCCTTTGGGGCCGATTCTTTGGGGCCTACATTGGAGTTCTTGGGGGGCCCCCATTTTACTTTTTATTCCTGGAAAACCAAAAAATTTGGGGTTAAAATTTTTGGGACCCACCAATTAGCTGATTTTAGGGGGGCCCCCCCCGTGGAGTTTTTAATTCCTTGAGGGCCCCCAGTAAAGTTTGATTCCTTTTGGGGCCCCCCCAGTGGAGCTTTATTTTCCCAGGTCCCCCCCCGTGGATTTTGATTCTTGGGGCCACCAAAAGGATTTGTTTCTTGGGGCACACCATTTGGGGTTTAAAAATTGGGCCCACCATGGGGGTTGGGTTCCCTTTGGGGCCCCAGTTTGGGTTGGGTTTTTTTGGGGGCCACCAGTGGGGGGTTTTTTTCCCTTTAGGCCCCCATAAATTTTTATTCTTTGGGGGCCATCAAAAAAAAATTTAAATCATGGAGCCTGAGATTCCTCCAGAGCATCCCCGAAAATCCCTGCCCGACAAACCTGGGAAACCCCCAAAAGGCATCCGATATCCATCCAAAACCGTCCCTTTAGGGTCCCCCCCAGAAAAGCGATTTTAGGAGCCCACCAGTGGGGCTGAAATTTTTGGGCTTCAACAAATGGGGGGCTGATTCCCAAGGGGGGCCCCCCATAAAAAATTTTATTTTTTTGGGCCATTTCCCGTGGAGTTTTTTTTCTTGGGGGGGCCCTCAGTGGGGGTTTTTAATTTTTGGGGCCAAACCCTGGAGGTTTAAAACTTGGGGCCCCCCCCATTTGGAAAGGGGATTCTTGGGGCCCACCATTGGGGGTGAAATTCCCCGGGGCCCAAACCCTTTTAGGTATTTTTTGGGCACCCACCCGTGGATTTTGAAAGTTTTTGGGGGTCCTCCATTAGACTTGAATTTTCCTTTTGGGGGCCAACAGGGAGTTCATTTTTGGGGCCCACCAGTAAAAACTGATTCTAGGAGCCCAAAACCCTGAGCTTTATTTTATGGGCCCACCAATGGGGCTGGAATTTTAAGGGGGCCCCCCATTTAAAGTTGAAACTTGAGGCCACCTGGAGCCCGATTCTAGGGGCCCCCCCAGTGGAGCTGATTCTAAAGGGGGCCCCCCCATTTGGGGCTGAATTTTTTAGGGGGGGCCCCCCAGTTGGTTTCTTTTTTTAAATTTAAGGGGGCCCCCCCAGTGGAAGTGATTCTTTGGGGCCCCCCCCAGTGGAGCTGATTCCCTTTGGGGCCACCATTGAGTTTGATGTTTTTTTGGGCCCCCCATTAACTTATTTTCCCCCGGGGAAACCCAAAAGGGGAAATTTTTATTCTTGGGGGTCCCCCCAGAAAAAACTGATTCTAGGAACCCACCAGGGGTCTGAAACCAAAGGGCTCAAACCCAAAGGGGCTTTTAATTTTTAGGCCAACCAGTGGACGATTCTTTGGAGGCCCAAACCCGGGAAACTGATTCTAGGGGCCCAACCCCTTGGGCGATTCCCAGGGGCCCCCCCAGGGAAACCCGATTCCCAGGGGCCCACCCCTTTGGGTTTTATTTTTTTGGGGGGAAACCCGTGGGAGGGTTTATTCTTGGGGCCCACCAGGAGTTTTTATTCTTGGGGGCCCCCATTGGGGTTTTATTTTTTTGGGGCCCCCAAAGAAGAAGGGTTCTTTTGGGGCCCCCAGGGAGTTTGGGTTTTTTTTTGGGCCCCACCATGAAGAAGTTCTTGGGGCCACCAGTTTGGGTTTTTTATTTTTTGGGGGGGCCACCAGTGAAAAAAGATTTTTTGGGGCCCAAACCCAATTTGGGTTGATTTTTTGGGGCACAAAAAGTGGAAATTATTCTTGGGCCCCCCAAATGGGGTTAAAAAAAATGGGCCCCAGGGGGGGGTTTGATTCTTGGGGGCCCCCATTTGGGGGTTTAATTCTTGGGGCCCCCCCAGTTTTATTTGATTCTTGGGGCCCAAAACCCGTTTGGGGTTGATTTTTTTGGGGGGCCCACCAGGGAGTTGAATTTTTTTGGGGCCACCAGTAAAAAATTTTGGGGTTCTTGGGGGGCCCCTCAATAAAAAATTTTTTCATGGAGGGCCCAGATTTCCCCCAGAGGCCATACGGGAAAAACCCCACAGAGCATCCTTGGGGGGCCCCAAAAGAGAAACCTGATGTTTCCCCCCCGACTGCCTGAGATACCTCCAAAAAAGCTGAAATTTTTGGGGCCCCCAAAAGTGGAGCTTTTTTCTTGTTGGGCCCCCAGTGGGGGTTTTATTCTTTTTTGGGGGCCCCCCATGTGATTTTTATACTTGGGCCCACCATTTGGGTTTGATTTTTTTTGGGGCCCCCCCCGGGGGAGGTTATTCTTGGGGCCCCCCCCGGGGGAGGGGATTCCCTTTGGGCCCCGGGGGAGGGGGATTTTTTTGGGGCCCTTGGTGGGAAAGGGGATTTTTTGGGGCCCCCCCTTTGGGGGTTTTTTTCTTTTGGGGGGCCCCCCCGGTGGAGGTTATTCTTGAAAACCCCCCGGGGGAGGGTTTTTCTTGGGGCCCCAAATGGTGGAGGTTTAAATTTTTGGGGGGACCAAAAAGGCTGAATTTTTGGGGCCACCAATTGGAGTGATTCTTGGGGCCACCGTGGAGGTTATTTTTTAAAGGGCCCCTCAATAAAAATTTATTCATGGGGCCCCAATTCCCCCCCTACATTTCCCGAGACCCTCCAAGCAAAACCCAAAACCTTTACAAAAAGGGATCCCCAATTTAAAATTTTCCCCCCAAAAAATCCCGAAAACTCTCCACAGGATCCAGAAAACCCCCCTCCAGAAACCCCTTCCTGGATTTCCCACCAAAGCATCCCCAAAAATTTTCCCCCAAAACATCCTGAGAAAATTTTCTAAAAACATTTTTGAAATCTCTCTCAGAGGGATCCTGAAATCCCCTCCAGAGCTTCCCGATATCCCTCCAAAAAATTCCCCCAAACCCCCTCCATAAATGTCCCCCCAGAATCACTCCCCGAAATGTCCCCCCCCCAATTTATCCAATCCTGAAACCCCCCAGACAAAAACGGGAAAACACCCCAAGCAACCTAAAAAAACCCTGCAGGGCATCCGGAAAAAACCCTGCAAAAGCATCCAGAAGCCCAACCCAAACGTCCTGTATTTCCCCATCAAAGCATCACGAGAAAACCCCCAGAATATCCGAAACCCTCCAAAGCATCCTTAAGCCCCTTTCCCGTGTCCTAAAATTTTCCCCCAGGGCAAACCTAAGATCCCCCCCCAAAAGGGAAAAAGTTAAAACCCCAAACCAAAGCATCCTGAGAGCCCCTCCAAGGGAAAAAAAATTTTGGGGGGGGGGGTAATTTTTTTAAAAAAAAATTTCAGAGAGTCCTGAGAAACCCTCCCAGAGCACCCCGAGATCCCCCCCCAGAGCACATAAGGAAACCCCCCCAACAACCAGAGAAAACCCCTCCAAAAGGGCCCCCTGAGAGCCCTCCAGAGCATCCAGAGATCCCTACAGGGCATCATAAAAAATGCCTACCCGAGCAAATTTTGAGAACCCCTATATTTATTTCACGGGTGTTTTTTATAATAAAAAAGGGGGAAAAAACCCTTTGATTTCTTTTTTAAAAAACCCCATTTTTTTTAAAAATTTACAAAAAAAATCATTGTTGGGGTTTTAAGGGAACCCTATATTATCCCCGGGGAAATTTTTTTTCTATCAGTTTTTAAAAAGGGATTTTGGGATTTATCTTGAAATGAGCAGCACAATATAACTTTTGAATTTGGAAAGAATTTTTTTTTAAAAAAACCATTTTAAAAAAGGGACAAGACAAAAACCCCAAAAAAAAAGGGTTTAAATAATCAAAGGGGTGGTCCCCCAAACCCCGACGTTTTTGAGAATTTAAACGGTAAAAGGGGCCCCCCCCATTTTTCAAAGGGATTTTATTATTAATGTATTTATATCATTATTATTATTATTCACCGCTCAGAATAAAATTTGGAAAAATTTTTTCCTTTTTTGGTTTTTTAAATTTTTTAAGGGGAACAAAAAAATTGGGGGCATTTACCCGGGGCCCCTACAGGGGAGAAACGGGGGAATTTTTCTGCCCCCTAAAAGGGGGGGAGACGGGGCTTTTTTTTACTGGGATCTACAGGGAAAAGACGGGGCATTTTTTCTGCCTCCCACCCAAATGGGGGGGGGGGAAAGGGGGATTTTACTGCCTCTACAGGGGGAAAACGGGGCAATTTTAAATTCCTCAAAAGGGGGAGAGAAAGGGGCCTTTTTCTGGGGATCTACAGGGGGGAAAAACGGGGCCAAATTTTTGGGATTTTACAAGGGGGGAGACGGGGCATTTACCTTTCATCAAAAAGGGGGGAGACGGGGGGATTTACTGCAATTCTTTTAGGGGGGGAAAGGGGCATTTTTCTGGGAAACTAAAATGGGGAAGACGAGGGAAATTTTCCCGCCCCCTACAGGGGAGAGACGGGGCATTTAAATGCCTCTACAGGGAAGAGACGGGGGATTTTTTCCCGCATCACAGGGGGGAAACCGGGGGGAATTTAACCCGCATCTACAGGGGGAAACGGGGGAATTTTCGCTCTACGGGGGGAAAACGGGGGGAAATTTTCTTCCCTCAACCCGTGGAGAAAAAGGGGGTTTACTGCATTTTACCCGGGGGGGGAAAGGGGCAAAATTTTCTGCCTCTACGGGGGAGAGACGGGCCAAATTTAAATGCCTCTACAGGGGGAGAACGGGGTTTTACTTGGGATCTACGGAGAAAACGGGGCAATTTTCTGGGCCCCTAACCGGGGGGAGGGCCGGGGGATTTACTGCAATTCATCGAGAGAAGGGGCATTTACTGCCTCTACAGGGGAAAAGACGGGGGATTTACCCGGGCCCCCTAACAAAGGGGGGAGACGGGGTCATTTACGGGCCCCTTTCAGGGGGGAAAAACCGGGGGGATTTCTGCCTTTTACAGGGAGAGACGGGGCCCTTTAACTTCCCTTTAAAAGGGGGGTAGAAAAAGGGGCAATTTTTCTGCAAAACAACAGGGGAGAAAAAACCGGGGGGATTTAAATGCCTCAAAAGGGGGGAAACGGGGGGATTAACGGGCCCCTACAGGGGGGGAGACGGGGCCCCTTACTGGGGCCCCACAAAAGGGGGGAGAAACCCGGGCAAATTTTCTTTTTGCATCTAAAAGGGGGGAAACGGGGCAAAAATACTTGCCTTAAAAAAGGGGGGGAACGGGGCAAATTTTCGCCTCTAAGGGGAGAGACGGGCATTTACTGCATTTTACAGGGGGGAGACCCGGGGGGATTTTCCCCGGGGCCCCAACAGGGGAGACCCCGGGGATTTAAAAGCCTTTTACAGGGGAAAAGATTGGGGCCCTTTTTCTGCCTTTTACAGGGGGGGAGACGGGGCATTTACTGGGCCCCTACAAAGGGGGGAGACGGGAAAATTTATCTTTTGGGGGTCTAAAAAAGGGGAGAGACGGGGCATTTACGCATCTACAAAAGGGAAAAAGGGCCCCGGGGGGGTTTAAAAAGCCTCTTTCAAAGGGAGAGACAGGGGAAATTTTCGCATCTCAGGGGAGAGACGGGGCATTTTTTCTTTCATCTTTCAGAGGAGAGGACGGGGCATTTTCTGCCTCTACAAAGGGGGGAGACGGGGCATTTAATGCATCTTTCAGGGGAGAGAGGGGCATTTGGCTGGGCCTTTTTACGGGGGAAAACAGGGCATTTACTGCATCTAAAAGGAGAGCGGGGCATTTACTTTCCCTTTAAAAGGGGGAGAGACGGGGGATTTACGCATCTACAGGGGGGGAGAACCGGGGGGATTTACGCCTCTACAGGGGAAAGACGTGGCATTTAAAATGGGATCTACAGGAGAGAGGGCCCGGGGGATTTTAAATGCCTCTATAGGGGGGAAAAATGGGGTTTAAATGGCCCCCTAAAAAGGGGAGAGACGGGGGGATTTAACCCGGGGCCCCTACAGGGGGGAACGGGGGATTTACTGGGGAAACTACAGGGGAGAGACGGGGCATTAATGGGCCCCTTAAAGGGGGAGAACGGGGCCCCTTTTCCCGCCTTTTACGGGGGGGACGGGGGGGGATTTATTGCCCCCTTTCAGGGGGGGAGACGGGGGATTTATGCCTCTCCCGGGGGGAGGGCGGGGCAAATTTTCTGCATCTAAAAGGAAAGAGACACATTTACTGCCTCTACAAGGGGGGAGATGGGGGGATTTTTCTGCCTCCCAACAAAGGGGGGGAGGGCGGGGAAAATTTTAAAATTTTCTGCCCTACAGGGGAGAGAACAGGGCATTTACTTCCTCCAAAAAGGGGGGGGACGGGGGGATTTTTCCCCCCTCTTAAAGGGGGAAAGACGGGGCAAAAATTACCGCCTCTACAGGGGGAAGACCGGGGCATTTAAATGCAAAACCCCCAAAAAAGGGGAGAAAACCCGGGGGCCCTTTTTAAACCCCCTCTTTCAGGGAAAGGGGAAAGGGGGATTTACTGCATCTTTTCAGGGGAAAAAACGGGGCATTTATTCCGCCCCTACAGGGAGAGACCCGGGGCAAATTTGCATCCCTACAGGGGAAGAAAGGGGCAAAATTTTCGGCCCCTACAGGGGGAAAACGGGGGTTTTAAATTCCTTTTTTACCAGGGGAAAAGACGGGGCAATTTTCTGGGGATCTACAGGGAGAACGGGGCAAATTTAACTGGCATTTTACAGGGGGGGGGGCCGGGGGGGTTTTCTTGGGCCTTTTACAGGGGGGAACGGGGGGGTTTAAATGCATCTACAGGGGAGGAACGGGGCCCTTTACTGCCTCTACAGGGGGGAGACGGGGATTTTCTGCCCCTACAGGGGAAGACTTTTCATTTTTTCTGGGCCCCTACAGTGGGAGAGACGGGGCCCTTTTTCTGCCTCTAAAAAAGGGGGGGAGACGGGGGGGATTTTTCTTGGGATCAAAAGGGGAGAGACGGGGGGCAAATTTTCGGGCCCCTACAGGGGAAGATTTGGGGGATTTTAAATGCTTCTAACAGGGGGGGAAAATGGGGCATTTTTCCCGCCTCTACAGGGGGAGAGATGGGGCATTTTTCTGCCTCTTTCAGGGGGGAATGGGGCAAATTTTCCTGCTTCAACGGGAGGGGACGGGGGGATTTAACTGCCCTTTACAGGGGAGAGAAAGGGGCAATTTTTTCCGCCTCTAAAAAAAGGGAAGACCGGGGCATTTACTGGGCCCCTACAGGGGAAGACGGGGCAAATTTTTGCATCTACAAAGGGGGGAGACGGGGGGAATTTTTTGCGCCTCTACTAAGTTAAAAGCTACATATTAATTCCCCGCCCTTCTTAGTAATTTTTAATTTTTTATCACTTTTTTCCATATTTTTTTTGGGACCTCTCTGGTCCCCGGGGGTTTTCAGGGGGGCCCTTACCTTTTCTGAACCCCCCCCCGGGGTCCCCGGCCTCTTTTTGGGCGCCCCTGTAAGAGGGGGTATTGCTGGGGTATGCCTCCTCTGCTGGGGCGGTTTTTTTTCATTACTTTGTGGTTTTTTCAGCTCCTCTTTTTTTTTGGATGGGGGCAAAACCTTGGCTCCCGTCACATGTGCAGGGGTTTTTTCCTTTTGTAAATTCCCGGGGCATTCCCGCTCCTTCCCTGGGGCCCCTTGGCCGGGGGCTCCCCTTGGGCCCCCTCCCCTGGCCCGGACTCAGGGGGAGCTCTCCCACGCCCTGGTGGGTTTAAGATGGCAGCCGGGCGGGGAGGGGGGAAGAGGGAGCGCCCTGAGGGGGGAAAAACACCCAAAACGCCATGTCCCGCGTGCGTGCGAGGTTTAAGGAGGGGGCCGGGGGGAAATGAAAAGGGGGGAAAAGAAGCTGAGTGGGACACCTTTTACATCTATTTAATCTATCTATCCCATCTAAACAAACTAACTAATTTTAAACTTTTCTTTTCAATTTTAAAACAAACTAATTTTAATATATAACAATCCCACTCATATTTTATAAATCTACTATCTATCCCCCCCATCTATCAAACCCCCAACCCCTATCTATCTAACTTTTCCCCTATCCCCATCTATCTATCTATCTCCTATCTATCTCCCATCTACTATTTTTATTATTATTTTTTTTTTATTTTCTATCCCTATCTATCTATCATATCCCCTAAACTATCTTTCTAAAACTTTTCCCCTATCTTTTCTATCTATCTATCTATCTTTTCTAAACCCATCTATCTATCTACTATCTCCTATCTATCTCCCTATTATCAATCAAACTTATATCTATCAATCCCATCTATCTCCTATCATCAAACTATCTATCTCAAAAATCTATCAATCTATCCCATCTAAACCAAAGGGAAAAAAGAAGAAACAAAAGGAACCACAATAGGAAATAAATAATTTTAGTTAATTTTGGGGGTAAGAAAAAAACTTCCCAACCTGGCTTATTTTTTGGGGAAATAAATTTTTAGGGACAACTCTCCTTTTACGTAAATTTTTAGATTCCCCCAATACCGGGATTCCAGGTAAATGGGGGACCCGAATCCCCCCTTTATGTTGTGGGGGTTTAAAATTTGGAGGGCCCCAACACCTCCCGGAAACGGGGTTTTTGGGGCTCAAATTTTGATCTCTTAACCCTCGGCGGGTTCTGCCATCCCCGGCTCCCCCTGGAGGGAAACCTCCGTGTGATTTAAAAAGGACGTTAAAAGAAAAAAATTTTCCGGGCCAGCGC
>JAODAL010083296.1:0-11300 GCA_025379985.1 Phyllomedusa bahiana
GCCTCGATTCATTTTTTTAAAAAAGCTTTCCAAAAATATTAGGTCTTTCCCAAAAAGGTATCTTTTGGGTTTAAATATTTTAAAGATAGGGGTTGGGTGTACGTGCGCGCCCCATTTTTTGTAATAAGGATCTTTGCCTAGGGGATGGGGGGGTTTTCGGCTTCTCCATTGCTCCTATTGGTTCCTGGAGGGGGTAGTTTTTGCTATCCCCCCTTTTTTATTGTCCAATTTGGTTTCGAAACTGGGGTTATTCACAATTTTTACATTATCCCTATACTGAATACTTACCGGGGTTTATAAAAACCCATCCGCTTTGGTAAATCATTTTTATGATGTGTGTTTTTTTTGTAGGAAAAGGGGTTTTTTATGACAAGGGGGTGTGTTTTTTTTTAGGATGCGCGATTCTGAATCCTTTCCCAAACCCCGGGGTTTTTTGAGACCCCGCGGGCTGGGGTTATACATAAACGCGGGAGGGGGGAACTCGTGCTTGTAATGAAATTTTTTACTTGATTTTTACACTTGTTCGATAAACTTTTACAAGATCTTTAACTTAACATTTTTTTTTAAAACTTTGATGATCTTGTAAACCGATGATAAGATTTTTTTTGGAGGAACCTTTTTTTTGATTAGTTTTTAACACTGATTTGTCTTTTCCTTTTTTGAATATTTTTGAGGTCACTTTTGAAAATTGCGTTCACTTTCTACACTGTCACCTTTGGGGAGCTTAAAAGGCTCGGTAAACTGAAACTTGCCTAATAAACAAACCATTTTTTTTTTTTAATTTTTTTCCCACTTCATTAAACACTTCATAGGGACATTCCCGACAACAACATTTTTAAAGGGGAAGGGGAAAAACCCCGCCCCAAAAAGGTAAAATCTACAAAAGGGGGGAAAAAACAAAAGTGACGAATTTTGTGGGGGGGGAAAGGGGGGTTTTTATCTATTTGGGTAAATGGGGAAATTATTCAAACGAGGGGATTCAATTTAAATTTCAGGAAAAGGGTGGGAACAATCGAATTTTGGGGTCCCGGGTAAAAGTGTGTTTTTGATTGATAAAAAGGGTGCGAGCACATTTGGGTTTCATGGGGGAAAGAAAATCTGGAGGAAAAGGGCATAGCCTCAAATGGCAGAGAAACCCAAAAGAAACCCGCGGGGGATTTTTTTTGTGACCCAGCACTATATAAGTCGGGGCACCTGGGACTCAACCCTCTCCGCTGATAGGGGAAGGGTTCCCGGCTGGTTTTGAAAGAAAACTATTTTTATACAATTTTTGGGGGGGTCCACTTGTCTCAGAACTGTTTTCCTAAAATTCTTTTTGATTTTGTGGGGGTTTTGGGTTTTAATCCCTGTTTCCCCTGCACTGCTAACATTTTAAGCATCTGCTCACACCATTAAAATATAAAGGGGGATCTAACCCTTTCCCGTTGATTTATTTAAGAAACAAGGTTTTTACAATACAAATACCACTTTTTTTTTTGGGGGCTCAATTTTTTGCGCAATTTTCATCGAGGGGGTTTAATTTAAACGTTTTTCTGCGCTGTGGGGACTAAAGAAAAAGTTTTTTTCACCCCCCAAAAAATAAACATTTTCCTTAATAACAAAAGGGAAGGTTTAAATTCAAAAACCCCTTGTTGGTACGAAAAAACACCATTTTTAAACCCTACAAAAACTGTTTTTTGTTTTCTCAATTCTATTTCGCAATTTACATCCAGGGTTTAATTAAGCGTTGTTCTGCTGTCCGTGTTGACTAAATAAACCGTCTTTGTCACCTACCAAAAAATACATGTTTTCCTGTAGCATAATTCCACAAGCCGAAGGTTAATTACAAGTTTTACCTACTTGTTGTATAACGTAAAAAAACACGGCATTTGTAACACGCTACAAAGCTCGTAGTTTTTTGGTTGCTCGAATTCTTTTGCGCATTTTACATCCAGGGGTTAATTAAGCCGTTGTTTCTGCCTGCTGTGGTGACTAAAAGAAACCGTTTATTTCACCTCCAAAAAATACATTTTTTCTGTACAATAATCCACAAGCGAAGGTTAATAACAATTTTTACTCTTGTTGTGTAGCGTAAAAAACACGCCATTGTCAACACTGCTACAAAGCTCGTAGTTTTTGGTTGCTCAATTCTTGTCGCAATTTACATCCATGGGTGGGTTAATTAAGCGTTGTTCTGCTGCTGTGGTGGACTAAAAGAAACCGTTTATTTCAACCGGCCAAAAAATACATTTTTTTCTTGTACATAATTCACAAGAGAAGGTTAATTACAAGTTTTCTTCCTTGTTGTGTAGCGTAAAAAACAAACGCTATTGTAACGACTCTACAAAGCTCGTAGTTTTTGGTTGCTCAATTCTTTTGCGCAATTTACATCCACAGGATTAACTAAGTATTTTTCTGCAGTTGTAAACTCAGGAGAAAAAAACTTGTTTTTCAACCGCCACAGAAGAGAAATTCTGTATGCATAATTCATATCCGAAGGTTTAATTAAGCCTGTTTTGTGCTTTTATATTAGTAAAATACACAGAGTTTTTTAAACGCACATACAAGTCAATTTTTCTGCCCTATTTGTGGAGCGCAATTTATATCCAAGGGTTAACCAATCTTCTTATTGGTTTCATTTGAGGTCAAATTCAGGTTGTGTATTTATCAATACAGATGATCTTCATCAAACCCAGTGTCCTGTACATTTAGAACAAACAGTATGTCAGACAGAGTGGTGGCCAGGCTCTTTCACCTGCGAGTGGCAGAGGCACGAAACATTCCTGGAGCAGGCCCATGCGCAGCACCGTAATGGGGAACGTCGCAGCAGGGGTCACTTGGTGAGGCCACAACTGCCGCATTCACTAGCGCCGTTGTGCTGACCTAGCAACCCAAGTGTTCTTGATTGGTTGACTAGGTCATCCATCCACATCCCCCAGAATTGACATCTGACACCCCAGCCAAGAGTCGGTGGGAACGTCAGACAACAACCCTTATTGGCATGGCCCGGGAGCGTGTAGCGGCCCTCAGCTTCCTCAACAACCCGCCTCTGTCCCATCTGGTTCCCTCATCCAGAGATTACTTGTGGTCTGGGCTCACGCCACTATATAGCGAGGATGAACCAATTGAGGAGGGATCAGCAGCTACTTGGCAGCGAAAAATGGGACCAATATCCCCTGCTTCTTGCAGTAGGCGGCAAAGTATAGATGTTGAGAGTGGCATGGGAGGTCATGTTGTGAGGGGTCAGCCTCTGCATACCAAGACCGGTAATGACTGTGGAAACAACTCAAACTCTCATTGTTGCTCTTATTCATTCTTGTCTCGACTACTGTAACTGCCCACTTGTAGGTCTTTCCTCCCCTGTAAACTCTCCCCTCTCCAATCAGTCCTGAATGCAGCAGCCAGGCTTGTCTTTCTTTCAGCCGCGATATCTGGATCCTCTAACCCTGTGTCATCTCTGCACTGGACTGCCTATTCAGGTACAGAATACAACGTAAACTCATCACTTCACACATAATGCTCTCCACAGTGCTGCACCCCTATACATCTCCTCCCTTATCTCTGTCTACCAACCCTACCTCCCCCGCTCTCCTCCTCATCTGCTACAGATCTAAGACTACACACCTCACTCATCCGACACCTCCCAGCCCGTCTCCAAGATTTTGTACGATTGCACCTAGTTCTCTGGAACATGTTTTACCCCATGTGATCAGGCACACTCACAACCCTCACAGTTTTAAGTGCGCTCTGAAAACTCATCTTTTAAACAAGCCTATCAAGATCCCTAATTGTCAACCCCTCCAAAATTTCCTGTCAACAATCATTCGTCACGTTCCTGCACTTTGGCACCCACAATGGCACTTATCTGTATTAGATGTATGGTTGGATGGCAGTTTCATTCCACAGTTTTATGTTATTACCCCATATTTATGTAAACATCGTCCGGAACCATTGTAAACCAAGCACTTTCACCCTTTGTTTCACTCCATACACCCTTATAGATTGTAATCTCTTGCCGAGCATTGGCCCCTCACACCTCAATGTCTCATTTGTCAGTAGCTTTTTTTTTATGTAAGTCTGGTTTGTCTGTGCTTATCCCTCAATAATTGTAAAGTCCTGCGAAAATGTTTGGCGGCTATATAAAAAAATGAATAATTATAATTATTATTATTATAATTATGTGGACAGCAATGATGCTGAAACACACATAGATGAAGATGTAGCCGACCGAACTTGGGAGCCGGTGAGGCAAGGGCTTCATCATCGTCAGGAGATAGTAGTGCGTCAGCATGCGCTCCAGGCATTTGCCAGCCGAGCAAGTGGTGTCGTGTGGCCGTGAGTCAACAGGAAGCAGCAAGTGTGAGGTCGGGCGCCAAGCGGACCACGGGATAAAAAAACCCGCTTCGCAGGTCCACAGAACTAGCGCACAGGGGCTTCAGCGAGGCAGCGGCGTAGTATCCTCAGTGCGGAGCGTTGGCGTAAAATCCGATACTCGGCGGTGTGGCAGTTATTTTGCTAAGACCCCGGATGAGCCCGAATATGGGTATAAAGTAGAATCTGTTGCAGAAAGATGATGCGTCGCCAGGGAGCTACGTTGACACCTACGGCCCGCGTCACACATCAAGCGTCACCGATCCGGTGGCCTGTGAGAAACGTGGCTCATGATAGTGGTGGTCCAGTCCTCCCGCCCCAGCAACGAGCAGCAGACATCAGCTCCCAGTGTCACTCATGCCATTGCAGCAGCCAGTCAAGGTCCACCTACCTCTGCATAGAAGGGAGGCTGTTTCTCTTTGACATCTCGTCCCGGTCCAGATGCTCCTGCTCCTCGCTACTCATGGTGCCAGCAGTCGTTCAGCAGAGGCGATTGCAAAGAGACAACAGTATCGCGTCCAAACATCCTAAGCGGTTCAGAAGCTGACCGTGCTCCCTGTCCAAGTTGTTGGTACTTGCAGTCCCTCCCATTCCCAAAGTGGTGGACTGCAACCGTTTCAGAAGAACTAATGGCTTGTGCCGAGCCGAGATGGAGATTCAAGGCCGTAATTTCTTTTCCAAAAAGGCAGTACCATCACTTCATATATATGTAGAACAGAAGGTGGGTCAGTGCTTGAGCTTATCGTGTTTGTTCCCAATTGCACGGCAGGTGCCGCGGACGGACTGGAGCAAGTAACTAAACGGTCAGGCCATACATGTCCTTTACAGCCCACTGGGTGTATGTTCTTCTTCCTGGCCCATCCTCACGCAACAACTTGGACAGGAGAGACGCCGCTTTTCTCCTCCACATTGTCAAACTGCTGCTCCTGCGCATTGTCCCGCCTCCTCCTCCTCCACCACCAACACCATCTCAGCCTCCACAAGTACTCGCTCCATCATACCACATGTGTAGCGGCACAGCGGTGTCAGGCAGTTTCTACCTGGTTTGCATCGTGAACGAAGTCACACAGGGGAGAAACTACTCCGCTTCATGCAGCAATAAAATCGATGTGTGGCTTTCTCCGCGCCAACTGCAAATTGGAACCATGGTGACGGACAATGGTGAGGAACATTGGTGTCCGCGCTGCACCGAGGATGAATGGTCCATGCGCCCTGCTTGGCGCACATCGATTTCAAGTCTGGTTTTCAAAAGGTTCCTGAAAGAGTCTTTCCACCGATCTTCAAAAAGATTCTGAAAATGGCCAGGAAACTGTGCATAGCACTTCATCCATTCCTACAAAGCCAGAACCTAACAAAAAGGCCCCCTTCCCCCCCCCCCTCCCCCGAGTTGCAAGCGGCCAGAATGGGCCTCCCCCAACACACTCTGATATGCGATGTTTCCATCCGTTGGAATTCCGAGCTGCACATGTTGGACCGACTGTATGAACAGAGAAAGGCCATTAATATTTTTTATGATCCAAGGCAGACAGGAGTACTCCCCTGTGTAACTTTGATGCCAGCCAGTGCATCTCATGCGTGACACCTGCATTTTTTGAGGCCAAGTCGAGGAGGCCACGTTATTTGTCAGTCGCCAGGATACGGGAGGAATAACGTCATTTCCATAGCTTCAAGTCCTAGTACAGATGCCTGAAAAATCTGTCTGGGCAGGGACTGGGAGACGTGGCGACTACATCTCGCGGCCCACAAGAGTCCATAGGGACTGAAATGTATGGAGGAGAGGAGGACAATGGGCAAAGCATGTCTGGGTGAAATGAGTGGATTTTTTTCTTACCCAGTGTGACAAAAGGAAGAGCAGGAGTAGCTGTAGGAGGTAGATGGAGAAGAGGAAGACGAGCGCAGATGACCCCCATGCACTGTGCAGTATACATGAGGATGGAGGCGGAGCCCCTCGTAGTCACTTGTTCAGATGGCCCGCAGCATGCACGATTTGCCTGGCTAGTTCCAGCCAATAGACAACAACCAGCAGAGGAGATGACTTATGGCTTCTCCACCCTATTGGACCCCTTGCTACCACCGGTCCAAAAGGGAGCCTTTTTCCCCCCAACTATTAGAAGGGAGGACCAACTCAAATACTATTGGAAATCCTCCCCGTAGTCCTGGCCGCTGCTATGTTGCGGCATCGTCCCTTCCTCTGACAGGTCTGACCGGGTGTACTCAGCACCACATACTACTCCGCCCGTAGGCAGGCTTCTGGGGGAAGTGGGGGGGGGAGGGTAGGAGCAGTACCAGCTCCATCAGCAGCAATCTAAGTCTGGAGTCACTTGATGAGCAGCTTCCTTCACCCACCTAGTGAGGAAGTCAGTCCTGCCAGCAAGCAGCAGCATGACCTGGAGCAGACCCGAACCAACAGTGGTGGCCAACTTTGACTAGCACTCTGCCACCCCAGTTTAAAATCACGCTTGGACTACTGGCAGCCCAACTGGAATGAGTGGCCGCAACTTGCCGAGTTTGCAGTGGAAAAGCTGTCTGCCTCGCCAGTAGTGTGGACATCAAGAGCGGGTGGTTTCAGTGCGGCGTGGGCCATCGATACCCCCAAGGCGAACCTGCTTGTCTACGGAAATGTGAACGACTGACCTTTGTCACGATGAATCAGCATGGATCGTCCAAGGATTTCCACACACCAATGCCTTAGGCGTCAGACTACATCAGCCATGACGCCTCACCCAAACTGTGAGAAATGAGTCTGGTTGCAAACTACCTGCCTCAGCCCACTATTCGATGCGCACCCCCGCACTGAATGCCACACATCTGCTGACATTTCTCATTCTGCCACCACCATTTTTTAACCAGGGACTGTATTGAGCCACCCACCTCCACAACTCCTGTCATGTGCACACTTGTATGACCTCATGCTGCTGCTGTGCTGGTGCCGTGACCTCCTCAATGTGTCATTGTGCCACTCTATGACCTCATGCTGTTGCTCCTGCCGCCGTCCCACTCCATTCCTCTGTCAATTGTGGCAACTCTGGTGTCCCCTTGACTCCCAGTTTTTCCACTCTCCCAGGAAATGTCAATGTGTCCACTGTCTGACCTCAATGCTGCTGCTGCCGTGACCTCCACTCTCTTTCTTGTGCCACTCTGTGTCCTACAACTGTTTTTGCCGACCCTCCAGAATGTCATTGTGCCACTCGTCGACCACATGCTGCTGCTGCCGTGACCTCCACTCTCTGTCATTGATGCCACTCTGTGGCATAACTACTGTTTTGCCCACCATCCAAAATGTCATTTGTGCCACGTTGTCTGACCTCATGCAGCTGCGGCCTTGACCTCACACCTGTGTCATTGTGCCACTCTCGAACCTCATGCTGCTGCTGCAGTGACCTCCACTTACACTCTCTGTCATTGTGCCACTCTGTGGCCTACTACTGTTTGCCACCTCCAGAAGTCTTTGTGTCCCTCTCTGACCCTCATGCTGCAGCCGCCCAGCCGTCACCAGCGTCCACTTCTCTGTCCATTGGTGGCCCTCTGTGGCCTTCTCCCCACAAGTTTTTGCCACCGTCCAGAATGTCATTGTGCCACTGTCACCCCTCCACTCTCTGTCCATTGTGCCAGCTCTGTGGCCTGACTACTGGTTTGTTGCCACCTATCCAGAATGTCATTGTGCCACTGTCTGAATTCTCATGCTGCTGCCACCGTCAACCTCCACTCCTCCTGTCATTTGTGCCACTCTGTGGCGCTACTACTGTTTTTGTGCCACCTCCAGAAATGTCATTGTGCGCCTTGTCTGACCTCATGCTGCTGCTGAGGCTGGCCGTTACCTACCACACTGTGTCCATTGTCTCCACTGCTGACCGTCATGCTGCTGCCGGCCGTCACCAGCCACTCTCTGTCATTGTTGCAACTCTGTGGCCTACCCTGTTTATGCTCACCTCCAAATGTCCTCTGTGGCAACTGTCCTGAACTCATGGCTTGCTGTGGCCCTGCTGGCCGCACCTCCACACTCTGTCACTGCCGATGTTGCCACCTGAGCTCTCCAGCTGTTTTTTTTTTTACAGCTTTCGCAGTCAAGGGCTTTATCAGCTACATTCCCGCATCAGTTTTTTGGTCAGTTTTGCCTCTATAAGTGCCCAGGGAATTTTATAGTGAAGCGATTTCTAAGAGCCCGGGCGGCAGTCATGTGCGTGTCTACCTAAAACACAACCATTGTATGAAAGACCAAAACAAGCTCCTCTGCATATTTAAGGATGCACAACGTTCTACAGTCAACCCCTTCAGTGCTCTGTGCAGCCTGGATAATAGCTGGTGCTTTTTTTTTTAAACATATGTTTTTGGTTTTCATAGTAAAGAGACATTCTGCTTAGTACACAGATACACAAGTATGGGCAAAGTTCTCATAACATTTATATTTCCCCCAGATGACATGGGGTAATCAAAAGCGAAACAGTAGAAACCATAAGTTTTTCTAACTTATTTTTACAAATGGGGGAAAAGAATCGTACAGACACTCCATCATTAGACCCGAAACAAAATACACACTAACAAGGAGTGGTGGGAATGGGGGTGAGAAGCGCAAATTTTCAATTCTCTTCGAGTAGGATGCTATGTACAATCGAACAAGTAGAACGAAGCCTCTAGCGCGAAGCGTTCTCAAATAGGGCTCTATAAATGGTTATCTTCGGACAGTGTGGAAGATGACGTTTTGGCGGTACACTATCTGTGTTCCAAAGTAGAGGTAAGATTGTAGTCGGCCTAGAGAGTCAGATAGCACACACCCTCAATGTACCCTTGGAAGTCTAAGGGAAGACAAGTTTTCCGTATCACTGTCGAGTGCATAAATGCTCGATGAACGGTTTCCAGTGGCGAAGAATTTGTCGTGAGGTTTTTGTTTCCCCGCTCCCTCGATTTTTTCAAGATTGGGGTAGGAAAACTTGAAGCCAACCTCATTACACTCGGTTCTCTTCGTTTAGCCATCTGGAAAGGAGCATCTCTTGGGCGCTAGAAAATTATGTGAAAATTTATGGTTGTGGGGGGATGGGATGGGTTGGGAAGGCATCTGCGGGGTACAGGCAATGTCAATCTCTTTTCTTCTCAGAAAATTCCCCCCAAGTTTTTTCCCAGAATTTAAAGGTCTTGGGGCAAAACACATCCATGTCCAGGTCAGTCTTTTGTTTTTTACTTTTTGGGCATCTGCTTGCGTTGGGGGGAAAGGGGATGAGGGGGTATGTTAAAAGCCATATATGGCTTGGTGCATGAACGAAAATATGTTTTCGCCCCTTTTCCGATTTGGTTTTACTCCCTTGTTCCAACGTCCAAGGGGCTTGGGGCATGTTTAGCCCAGGGAAAGTACTCTCCCTTTTAAAATAGTGTGTTAGGTGGGAAATCCAGACCCCTTGAGTCAGTATTTGGTAAAGGAGGAGAGGGAGTGTTAATTTTGTGGGCCATATTCATCAAAATCATTTGAGGGGAATTCTCCCGTAAGGTTGTTCACCCTAGATCTTACAAAGCTTAGAATTTGGCCATAGGTCAAGAAATGTTTGGAGGGGATGTCATATGTCGTTTGCAGATCATGAAACGTGTGGTATTTTAATGTTTGTTTGTTAAGATATGTTCAAACCGTAGCCAATCCCTTTTCCCCCAACTCTGAAGGTGGGGGGCGCCCCACATTTTTGGGCAAGTTTGGGGGACCGTTACCGTCATATGTTTATAAGGTTGGCTGGAAGTCTGAAAAGTTTCCTACAGATTTTCCCAAGTGGCGATTGTGTCGCGCTCAAAAGGCAAGTTCTAACGCGTGGGATTTTAGCAAAAATTTGGGGTGCAAGAGGCTGAAAAAAATCCAAGGGGCCCCCAAAAAAGGGGTTTCCCTCCTAAGTTTGAATATAAGATTCCCCTTGACCCGTCCAAAAGCAATGTCTAAGGGTTTCAGGGTAGGTTATCTCCCCACATCCGGGGGTTTTTCCCCCCGCACTTTAGGTAACTAAGTTTGCGAGCGCTATTCTTACTTTTTTTGCCCATTTTAAAACGGAAAAACCTGTGATGTTTGAGTAAGGGGGTTTTTGGAGAAGGGGAATAGTTTGAAGCGGGTATAAGAGTTTTTTGGGAAAAATTATCATTCAAATTAAATGACATTGGCCGGAAGGGGGGGGAGTTTTTGACCATCTATCCAGTTCCCCTTTAAAAATTTTCCTATGAGGGAGGATAGTTTTAAGGGGGTAATTTAACCCGGGGGACTTTCCCATGTGTTCCTGATATTTAAATTTATTTTTCAGCGATATGGGGTTGGGGGGATTACTTGATTTAGTGAGGCGAGTTTCGAAGGGGTTTTTGGCAATCCTCAAGAGCTCCGATTTGGACTCTTAATTTTTTAAACCAGAAAAAAGACTGAAAAACAGCTTTTTTGGTTAAATAATTTGGGGGGGTCCCCCTCGGGTCTTTGAGGAAAAAAATTATATCGTCTCAAACATTTCTAGTTTTTGTTTAAGTTTTTTCCTTCCCTTTAAATATAAGGGGGGGCCGTAAAAATCTGCCAAAGGTTCAATAGCCAGATTTAAGAGGTACGGGGGAGGGGACATCCCCGCCTGTTCCCCCTTGAAAAAAAGGGTCTGGAAAGGAATCCGGGAAAGGCAATGGTGCCTCCCGGGGAAAATATAGAGGGGGATTGAGGGAAAGGGGCGAGGCCCTGTAAGAGACTTTGTCGAGTACGAGGTTTTGCCATCCCCAGTCAAAATATCAAAAACTTTTTCTGTGTCAGTCGCTCTAGGGCCAAAGGGGTGTTTTTGTGGAGTTTTTTTTACTTCTCAAGAATCAGAAAACTTTTTGATATTAGAAATAGGGTCTCCCTTGGACAAATCCTACTTGGGGAGAGCCTATCAGCTTAGGTATAAATGGGGTAGGGGTCGCCAAAATTTTGGAGATAAATTTTTTCTAAGTTACAGGGAAAATAGGCCGGTTTT
>JAODAL010083297.1:0-11299 GCA_025379985.1 Phyllomedusa bahiana
GCCCGGGGGGGCCGACGCTGCGGATGTCGCTGTAATATACAGCTGACACCCCGGCCGATGCGGAACTCTCCCTTAGGTTCGCGCGATCCTCTGGACGTTCCATACGTCCGGGTGCGTAAACCCCCAAACCCCCTGGACGTTGGATACGGCCAGGTCGTGAAGGGGTAATGTTAAATATCCCTAAATTTTTTGAATACTCCTGTTTTTACTGATAGTTTATATACTGGGCGTATGCATTAGTACACAGACAGACCTGGTGTTACACTAGATCCCCATGGGTGACTGTAAAGGTTTCATTGGACACTAGGAACCCTGATAACCCAATCAGGCAGGGGATTAACATTTGATTATGCAATGGGCTCTGACTTGATCAAGCAAAGCATTAGTCTAATAGGATCGAAGGAAGCCTCCGATTCCTGCCGTGCTCAGAGACTGCTCTAGGACCGGTACTTACTGCTCTGTTCCTAGTGCTGCTGTGGCACCGGGAGCCACAAATTCTTCTGTAAAGACATTGATGCCAAAAGAGGAACTGGACAGTGGGTGGTCGTTAATAGGTTAAAGTGAAGCTGTCACAGTGAGGTACAGTGGTGGCCAAAAGTATTGGCACCCCTGCAATTCTGTCAGATAATACTCCGTTTCTTCCTGAAAATGATTGCAATCACAAATTCTTTGGTATTATTATCTTCATTTATTTTGCTTGCAATGAAAAAACACAAAAACAGAATGAGACAAAAATCAAATCGATCATTTCACCCAAAACTTGGAAAAATGGGTCGGACAAAAGTATTGGCACCCTCAGCCTAATACTTGGTAGCACAACCTTTAGCCAAAATAACTGCGAACAACCGCTTCAGGTAACCATCAATGAGTTTCTTACAATGCTCTGCTGGAATTTTAGACCATTCTTCTTTGGCAAACTGCTCCAGGTCCCTGAGATCTGAAGGGTGCCTTCTCCAAACTGCCATTTTGAGATCTCTCCACAGGTGTCTTGGGATTCAGGTCTGGACTCCATTGCTGGGCACTTTAGAAGTCTCCAGTGCTTTCTCTCAAACCATTTTCTAGTGCTTTTTGAAGTGTGTTTTGGGTCATTGTCCTGCTGGAAGACCCATGACCTCTGAGGGAGACCCAGCTTTCTCACACTGGGCCCTACATTATGCAGCATAATTTTGTTGGTAGTCTTCAGACTTCATAATCTAATGCACACGGTCAAGCAGTCCAGTGCCAGAGGCAGCAAAGCAACCCCAAAACATCAGGGAACCTTTGCCATGTTTGACTGTAGGGACCGTGTTCTTTTTTTGGATTGCCTCTTTTTTTTTTCCAGTAAACTATGTTGATGCCTTTTCCCAAAAAGCTCTCTTTTGTCTCATCTGACCAAGAACATTCTTTTCCCAAACGTTTTAGCTCTCTCGTAAGTTTGGGCAAACTCCAGCCTGGCTTTTTTATGTCTCGGGGTAAGAAGTGGGGTCTTCCTGGGTATCCTACCATACAGTCCCTTTTCATTCAGACACCGACGGATAGTATGGGTGGAAAACTGTTTTACCCTCGGACTGCAGGCAGCTTGAACTTGTTGGATGTTAGTCGAGGTTCTTTATCCACCATCCGCATAATCTTGCGTTGAAATCTCTCGTCAATGTTTCTTTTCCGTCCACATCTAGGGAGGTTAGCCACAGTGCCATGGGCTTTACATCTAGGGAGGTTAGCCACAGTGCCATGGGCTTTACACTTCTTGATAACACTGCGCATGGTAGACTCAGGAACATTCAGGTCTTTGGAGATGGACTTGTAGCCTTGAGATTGCTCATGCTTCCTCACAATTTGGAGTCTCGAGTCCTCAGACAGTTCTTTGGTCTTCTTTCTTTCTCAATGCTTAAAGTGGTCCACACAAGGAACAGGACAGAGGTTTTAGTCAACTTTAATCCACATCAACTGGCTGCAAGTGTGAATTAGTTATTGCCAACACTGTTAGGTGCCAAAAGGTAAGTTACAGGCGCTGTTAATTACACAAATTAGAGAAGCATCACATGATTTTTCAAACCGTGCCAGTACTTTTGTCCACCCCCTTTTTATGTTTGGTGTGGAATTATATCCAATTTGGCTTTATGACAATTCTTTTTATGGTTTTCCATTGAAGACAATTAAAATGAAGATAATAATGCCAAAGAATTTGTGATTGCAATAATTTTCAGGAAGGAACGAGTATTACCCGACAAAATTTTGCGGGGGTCCCTTTTGGGCCACCACTGTAAATATCTATCCCTTTTTTTCTCCATTTTTTTGCGGTCTGCGACGTTTTACTTCTGCATTCCCTTTTTCCCTTTCAAGCAATAGCAGCAGGAATTTTGGGGTACCAAATAAAAAATTAAAAAATGGAAAAAACCAAAAAACAAAATTTGGCTCAAAACAAAGTATAAAAGGCCTAATAAGAAACCAAATTATTAATATAAAACCTACATATTTTAAAAAGGGAAAGACCAAAAAATATCAAACTAAAATAACATTAAACTTTATAAAACTTTTAAATTAGCAAAACATATTAAAAAGTCAAAAAAAATGATGGACAAATAAAACCCAAAAACAGTGGGCAAAAAATCTTTATAAAGGGGTAATTAATATCAAATTATTATATAAAACCAATGTGATGGCAAAAAAAAAAAAAATAAAATATAAAGAACAAGGTTTAAAAAAAATATACAATAATAATATAAGTGGAATACAAAGGAAGGAAAAAAAAAAAAGGTTTGGGTAAAGTGCCTAACCATGTCAAAAACCCCAAAAATTATAGTCAACAAATATATAATAAAATAAATAAATAAACAATGGAAATTGAAAAAAATCTAAAGTGCCAATGCTTAATAATAAAGTTATAAATAATAAAGTAACACTCCGATCCTAGTCTTTAAACAGCACTTTAAACTTGTACACTGCGTCAATTCACCGAATATTCAATATACAGTACGAGAAAGCTGGTTCTCCGCTTAAAAGTAGAAATAGTGAATGCAAATATCAACAGCAAAAAAAGGGGCATAAGCGGGAAATCACCGATTTTCCCCCTTTTTTTAAATTTTTTTGAGTTTTAAAACTTTCAATTACATCCAGTCGGAAGACAGACACACAACCGTGGGCCCACTTACATTACATTGTAAAAAGGGTTTTTTGTGGCCCTTTTTTTCTTTTGCATTTGCTTTTTTTTTGCCAGCATATCGTTTTCCCTGGTGTGTCCGTGTTTTGTGTCCGTGTGTGTGGCCCCCGGGTGTGTCCGTGTGTGTGTCCCCCGGGGTGTGTCCGTGTGGTGTCCGTGGGTTTTTCCGGTGTGTGTCCGGTGTGTGTCCGGCCGTGTTCCGTGTCCTGTTCCCCTGGTGTGTCCGGGGTCCCCTGTGGTGTTTTCCCTGTGTGTGCCGTGTTTTGTGTCCGTGTGTGTGTCCGTGTGTGGGGTCCGTGGGTGTTTTCCCGGGGTGTGGGCCGTGTCCCTGGGCCCTTTTGGTGTGTGTCCGTGGGGGTGTCCCCTGCCCGGGGGTGTTCCCTGTCCCCTTTGTGGGCCGTGGGCCCCTGTTGTGTGTGTCCGGGGTGGGTGTGTGTCCCCTCCGGTGTGTCCGTGTTTGTGGTTTGTGTCCGTCCGTGTTGTCCTTGTGTTTTCCGTGTCCGTCCGTGTGTTCCGTGTTTTGTGTCCGTGTGTTGTGTGTGTCCTTTTCCCAAAAGGGAGACAGGGGTGGGGTTCAGGAGACAGGGCCCCAACTTTCAGTTTAAGACCCCGGCGTTTGCCCGGGTTTATTTCAGAGGGGCAAACAAAATAAACAAGCCTTAGCTTCAGGCAAACAGAAAATAAAAACCTGCTCGGCAGAGCTCTCACTAGACACAGGATTCCCTGACTAGTACTTGGCACAGCTTGTGCAATTACAGCAGGTTGCTTCACAGACGGTCTTTCCTCTGAGACACAGAGTAAACATCAGACCCCGCACTGGGCTGCAGACCCAGGCTTTATAGGCCTGAACCCCGCCTCACCTGGGGCGTGGGAGTGGCCACCCACCCTGCTCTTTGACCACTCCAGGAAAAGCCGACCCAGACCAAAAGCGGATTGGAACCGCTTATACCAAACATGTCAGTAACATATTGTTACTGACACACAAACTGTCGGCTTCCCTTCACCGAGCCAAGGCTTCTCGGTGACACGCATTGCTCCACATACTCCCCAAGGCCGCATAGGAGAGCATTCTAGGAGAAATATATCTCCCCTCAATAATGCCGCCTGTCACTGTCTCACAAATATATATAGATATAGATATATATAGATAGATAGATATACATACATACATACATCATCAAGAACATCTCCAGAATCCGTCCTTTTCTCACTGTGGAAACAACTCAAACTCTCATTGTTGCTCTTATTCATTCTCTGTAAACTCTCCCCTCTCCAATCTATCCTGAATGCAGCAGCCAGGCTTGTCTTTCTCTCCAGCCGCTATACTGATGCCTCTACCCTGTGTCAGTCACTGCACTGGTTGCCCATCCAGTACAGAATACAGCATAAACTAATCACTCTCACTCAAAAAGCTCTCCACAGTGCTGCACCCCCATACATCTCCTCCCTCATCTCTGTCTACCACCCTGCCCGCTCTCTCCGCTCAGCTACGGACATCAAACTACAGACTACAATCATCCGAACCTCCCATGCCCGTCTTCAAGATTTTGCACGTGCTGCACCCATTCTCTGGAACATCCTACCACGTACCATCAGGCACAATCCCAGCCTTCGCAGTTTTAAGAGTGTCCTGAAAACACATCTTCTCAGGCAGGCCTACCAAAAACCACTAATTGTTCCCCCCCATTTCTATCCACAATTTTGTCACCCCCTACACTAGGGACTCACGGGCACTTTTGTTATAGATTACTGTCAGGGGGGGGGTTTCCCCAAAATTTTTATGTAAACCTCCCCTTATTTATAAAGATGGGACCATTGAAAAATTGGCATTCTCCCCTTTGTTTCCCCGGCCCCCCTCTTGATTGTAAGCTCTTGCGAGAGGGCCCCCTCCCCTTGTGTCCCCTGTAAGTAGCTTTCACTGTGTAATGTTGTCTTTAGTCTGTAATTATCCTCTACATTTAAAGTGGGGAAAAAATTGTTGGCTATAAAAAATTTAAAATTATTATTATTCATAATAATACACCGCATATATATATTCCACAGAAAAAGCAGCACTTCTTAAAAACTTCAAAAGCAAGGTGCCAGCAAAAAAGGAGCTTAGCAAAATTCCCCAAACAACCTGTAAACTAGCAAAAAAAATTCCGCAGCACACATCCAGGTAGTGTTAGTAAAACGAAAAACGTTTATTCCCACATATCACAGAACGTTTCGGCTCCCTCACAGAGCCGTTCTCAAGTGCACTTTGCATTTGTCATGATACCCAGTATGCATGAAGTCCTGTGAGGCATAAAGGTTTTTCTTTTAACTATACACTTGCTATAGTAACTTTGGCTCTCTGTTAGTATGTGTGCCACATAATGAATGAATTAAGGCATTCTATTTTTATTCCATTCGTTTCATATCTTTTAGACAGCAGAAGTTAACACTAAGGAACACATCGGCAATTTCAAGCCAACATCTGCGCCTCTTATTAAGAGGTCAAGATCAAGACTGCTTCCAGGTATTTTAAGTCACGTTTATACTTTTTTTTTTTTTTTTTTTACCCTTTCTTTTTCTTTCTTTCTCCTCTGATTGCACTGGAAATAGTTTGTTATGCTATCTAGAGCTTTCATATAAACTTTTAAGTGTCTATGCTTAGTGTTGGTTTGTATTCAGCCTTTTCCAAATTTGTAGATAATGAAATAATATATTGAGATATTTTGTTTAAATTCAATATTTTTTTTTAACATTTTTTTGCTGGTCAAAAGGGGGTTTAAAATTAACAATTACAGTGAAAATAAGTGGGGTTTTTTACGGGGTTTTTAGACAAGATGGTAAGATTTAACAAATGGTCACCCAAATCCTGTGGGAACTGTACAGAAATTAAACTGTGGTGCAGATTTTAAATCTGCGAAAAAAATTTGGGTTTTTTTGGGGACTTTCACTTCTGAATAGCCTTTTTTCCATAAAGGTAAATCAAGAACAAAAAAAAACATTGGGGATTTTGCCACAGAATTTTTGCGGTTTCCCCCCCCCAAAAAAAAATAGCCTAAATTGAAACGGAAAATTTTCTTTAGCAATGTTCCCGGTTTAAAATGGGACGTATTTCGTCTGTAATTAGGGCCCCGAGGCGCGAAATTTGGCTGGTAAAGCCCCCGTCTTACGGTAATCCACAGTTTCTTGAGAAACTATGGATTAGTCTCTTCCCTGCTATCCGCCGCGGGGGGATAAGTGACATGTGAAATTTCTAGCGGCGTATAGGCCACTGGTAAAGAAAGTTTGGGCCGGAGGTGCCGGCCCCCCCGCCCCCGTCCACCGGCGTAAAATTTCGGGGGTAATTAGCCCGAAATAAGCCGTTTGACTAGCCACAGTAAGCAGGGAATTTTTTTGTTTCCATTTAAATGCTCAAATATAGACCCCGTAGGAGCAAAAGGGTTTTTTTGGATTGCATCTGAGAGTTTTCTTAGTGAAGTTTTAATATGTGTAGGTTTTTGTTTACAAATCTGTCGAAATAGAGATGATTTAAAACAAATTTAAAAGGTTTCAACATCTTTCAAGAGCAGCCGACACTGAGGGAAAAATGAAAAAAATAAAAATGAAACAGATACGGCGTCCCTGACTTACACGTTCGACTTGCATCTGTCCCCCAGTTAAAACCTCGGAGATTTTGGGGTATGTGGCATTGTGTTACATGTTCCACAGCAGTAGTAGCTGTGAAGACAAATTCCAGAGCCCAAAAGAGCCAAAGAGGTTAAAGAGGTGAAAAACTTCTTAAGGGGCACAGACGCAAATGAATGTAAAAACCTTTCCCCGCATTATCCAACACTTAAAAAAAAAAAAAAAACCCTTTTTTGCTGGAGTTATATTAATAAATATACTTGTTCCCCCCCTTTCATACAAAATTTAAACCCAAGAACAACCCACGGGCCCCCTTGTTTGTAACTGGGCATGCCTGTACTTACTTTCCTGTACAGCAGTTTTGTGCTGTTTGGTCCAGTGGTACCCCGCAGTGACCTTCAGGGTTTTTGCTTATTTGACCATGAGCCGTCATGGCCCCAGCAGTTGTGGGTTTTCGGGACAAGACGACTAAGCCAGTGATTGGCTCCAGTACTTAGTGTGTGGGTGTGATGTAAATGCCAGGGGAACTGGAGCTAGGATCGATGAGACGGAATAATTGCGATTTTTTTTTTTTTTCCCATTTTATGGCAAAAAGGGGGGGATTTGCACCTTTTACAACAGTAGAAAACTTCAAAAAACCTAATTAAAAATAATTTTAACCTCTTAACGCCGAGGCTATTTTTTTTTACGTGTTTTTCCTTCCTCGCCTTCCCAGGGATAACTTTTTTTTTTTGATCTGATAGACATATGAGGGCTTTTATTTTGCGGGACAAAAATGTGCTTTCTAATGGGTATTATCATGCCTGAATATACTGAAAACAGAAAAAAAAAAAATTTTAAGTTCTACTTCAGGGGTTGCACCTGATTACACAAAAGTCATGGTGTGTTTAAGGGTTAAAAAGGGTTTTTCACCATGCAGTTTCACAAACCAATCAAGCTTTAGAATCACAATGTTTCGGCTGTGGGAGGTCTATAGAAATGATTTGACACATCCGTTCTGCTGACACTGTATTTTTACCTGAAAAAAGATGCAAGACATTTTTTAAAATGTTTTTTGGGCTAACAGGGGCTCTGAAGGGGTTATGGGCCCTCTAGTAACAGACTTTGAAAGCCTCTCATCTAATAGTCTGCAGAAGGTGACTAGCCATAATCACTGCGGGGGTTTAGGGTTTGAGAAGGGGGGGTAAGAGAGAAGGGGGAGGCAGGGAGAGATGGTCATAACCCGAAACTTTTTTGCTCTAAGGGAGATAAAATTAGCTTTTTAAAGTAGGGACAGGAGATAAAGAAAACATTGTAGTGAGAAAAACCCCTTTTTAAGAAGTAGTCGCCTGAAAATTTCTGGGCCCGGGTTTCCCTAGAAATTGCCCCTTTTTTCTTTTTGTAGGCAGCAAGTAGATCACTATTTTGAGTTTTAATCTGGTCTGGAAAAAGGAAATTGATTTTTTTTTTTTAGGTAAACTGGCACTTTTTTTTTTTTTTAGAATACTTTTCAGGCCCCAGTTTGTAAACTTTCTTGGCTACTTCGTTTTGCTAAATATTTTTTTATAAAACAATTACTTAAAATTGTAGACTGAATTATGTTCCAAATGCAATAAAAGCATGCATTTTCAGTTTAAAAAGAATGTTTAAAAAATTTATTACTTCTAAGCTGCAAAGTTTTTTTGGTCCTGAAAAAAGTTTAAACCCAACAATCGAAAAATTTTACTATTCCCCCAAAAAGAAGATTTTGTGTTCAGTGATTTTTTCCCTTACCGTGTGGGTTGTTTTTGGGCTAAACGGAGATTAAGCAATCGGGAATAAAACCCCTCACAGCAGGAATAAAGTTTACTGTAAGTTTTTTGTAGGTGAGGAAAAGGGTGTTTTTTTTTTTTTAAACATTTTTATTTTAACATTTGTCTTCCCCTCAGAACTCTTTGGCTATGGTGGGGCAAGTAATTTATACTTGAAGGCGTTTTTTTAAAAACTATCCCACAGCTAAATGATAAAGCTAAAAAGGAGTGATGCCTGATCGTTGAGCGGGGTATGGGCTCAAAAAGGAAAATGGTTCCGGAGCCCCTATGTTAAAGTTATGTTTTGCAAATGTACGAAAGGACTTTTATGGATCCTGGTCTTTGTTCAGTCACTCCTGAAAATTTATATGAAAAAAGGTACCCAAGAGGTAGGCTCTTTTTTGTTAGTGCTTTGATTTTTAGGAAAATAAAAAAAACATCACATAAAATAGTATTGCTAGCATAAAATGACAAAAATTGATTTTTTTTTTCTAGTTTTGGGTAGGGCCATGCTCAATGTATTCTACTAGTCAATGGTCTGGACTGCAGACAGGCCCTTTTAGCCCAGGGGCACTCTTCTAAACCCTTTCTGTTGTGTTTTATCTATTGCCAGGGTAAAAAATGCGGCCCCCCCCAGCTTTGGGAAAAACTACAACTCCCTCATGCATTTTATAATCATAACAGTGGGCAGATGGGAGTTGTATTTTTCCAAATAGCTGGAGGGTATTTTGAAACCCTGATCTAGTGTGGGGTTTTAAAATGGTATACTGAAATATGAAGGGGCATTCCCTAAAAACTTGATGGGGAAAATGTTCTAAAACATCTATATACTGCTCGGCATTGAAGTGCCTTTCAAGATGTGTAACCCCTGCCCCATCAGTGGCCCTTATGAAAACCACTACCAAAGATTGCAGTTTTTAACTGTGCAAAGATACGCAGTCTTTTAAACAGTGCACTGTCGGGCCCTTTTCTCTAGATCTGCAGGTTTAGTGCCCCGTGGTTTTCCATAAAGAACTTCAATTTTTGATTTGTTGACCAAAAAAGTTTTTTCTAATTTTGTCTAGCCCATTTTCAATGTGCTTTGGCCCAGAGAAGGGGCGCATTTCTGGATGTTGATAAATGGCTTCTTCTTTGTGTGATAGAGCTGAAAAACTTGCATTTGTGGGGTGCGGGCTAACTGTTTTCACGACAATGTTTTCTGAAATTTTCCCCAAAATCCAGCAGGGTTTGCATGATGATTCTTTCCCCTTTTTCTAAAGCAGGCTGTCTGGAGCCAATGAAAAACTAGCATCTGGATTGCCTGACTGTCGGTTTGTCTATGGATTTCTCAGATTTTCAGAACTTTTTTGTATGTTGTAAATTCTTTTTAGTCTTCATTAAATATAAATTTAAATTTATGCCTCGTTTAAATTTTTTTACGTGGGAAAAGAAAAAATTATTTCAAATTTTGATGCTTGCCTTGGGGTTGTAGATTATGTTAATAGTATATTATATGCCCAAAAAGTATTTTTTTTCTTTAAAAATTATGATGCCTTTTTTTTTTTTTTTTTTTTTAAAATTTTAGTGGTTACCATATCCCAACCCGGTGAAACTAAGGGTTTTTTCAATTAGCGCATCACTATTTGCCAGTTTTTTTTTTTTGTGGGGTTTTAAGTTTCCAGGAACAGTTTCGCAGGTATTGGGTTTTTATGTGTGTAGGTGTAAAATTTTTAGCACAGAGATCTACCCGAGGTTCTAGGGTTCATTAAAGGGCTTTTAAGGGCCTCTTTATCATAGTTCGCCAGTTTCAAAAAAAAAATAAAATGCTTATTAAAAGGGGGTTTTCTGAGAAATCCGCTCAACCCTGTTTACATGGTCCTTTTTCCCTTTTAGTTTTTCAGTCACCCGAAGCTTTCTTGGTTAAATAGTTCCCCTAAAAATAAGTTTGAAAACACAGCAGAATCCAAGGGACCCCTCAAAAATTTTTTTCTTTTTCAGTTCCTTAATAGCAGCCCGATCCCATTTCTTTTTCCACTATTAATGCGAAAAAGCAACAGGCCGAATATCCTTTTTTTGTTGTTGCTTTAGAATAGATGTTGGTGAAGTCCCGCCCGTACTTAAGTGAACGCAGGGGGTGTTCCCCTGAAAACAATGGGAATTTGATCTAGTCTTGGTTATTTGAAGTCCCGTAGTGAAGTAACAATTGTAATGTTTTAATGTCCTTTTCCCCTTTTTAAATGCCGGTTCTTTTTTTTTTTTCTTATTTTAAAAAACCAGAGCATGCAAAAATAACCGGAATCGCACAAAAAACACATTGCGAATACACAAAGCTCAAAAATTTTTAAAAATTTGATGTGAATTTCGCAGGAGCAAAAATATATTGGGTAAGTGAAATAATGAGTGTGTGTTATGTATTTACCTTAAACACACTATGCCCTTTAACCACTTAATTTCTGTTACCATTGTGCTAGCAGAGGACTCTTTTTTCATGGGCCGTATATAGTTTTTGGGCAAACCAAAAAGGTGATTTTGGTGAGCCAGTGGGTATAATGCTCATGGAGTGCAGCAGGGAAAGGCCAGTCTCTAATGCCTAAATAGCCCCAAGTAAATTGTTAAAAGCTTTTGAACAAAGGGTCCTTTTTTGAGCTCTCACCGGTTTTTTAAATTTACTTGTGTTTGCTAAATAGCATTTCTTCGTGTCTTTGTTTTTAATTTTTTTTTTTTTATAAATTTTGTATACCTGTTTGTGTTTATTGCAATGTATATAATTTTTTGAATTCACCCAAAAGCTTAAAGGCCCCACTTTTAAAATTTA
>JAODAL010083298.1:0-11299 GCA_025379985.1 Phyllomedusa bahiana
ATTGTGCCAGGTTGTTGCCCCTTCTAGCCAGGTAGTAGCCCGCTGCAGCTAATGAAATAAAAAAAAGTTCTCACCTCTCTATTGTCCATGCGTCCAGATCCGGGAGCTGGTGAACAGTGTAAGTGGTGTGATGTAATCACGCTGCTTACGCCATCACGCAGGGCCCGAGATCTCCTGGGTCGGTAGAGGCCTCCAGCCTAGGAGATCCAGCTTTCACCATGCCCCATGCGATGCTGATGTGTATGTACAGCGCTCTTTGAGTGCAGAGTCAGTGAGCGATCGCCAGGCGGCTGCTGCATCCCCTCTTGTGAGCAGCACCCTGGCTCCCTGGGTGATTGCCCGCCCATTGGAACGGCCCTGCTTATGAGTAATGTAATGGTTTATATTCAGTATAACAGTGTAATGGTGGTGATATGTAGTCATGATGTGGCAATAGTTTTTGGTTCTTCTATATTGTTTTTATTGTTAATATTAATCTTGGTATATTGATTTGATGAGTAACAGTATTAATCCCCATATGGCAGTAATATGTGGTATTATTTGTTTTTTATATACTGTTATTTGTGATATTGGTCTTGGTATCCTGCTTTGGTCAGTAATGTTATGGTGGTATTAGTCACTATATAGTCGTGACATGTGGTCATAATGTGGCGGTACTTTTTGGCCCTTTTATATGTACTGACCAACATCATTTTTTTTTAGGGTAAGAAGGGACATAGATTCTTTGACCGTGTGGAGTCCTGAAATTTCTTATGGTGATCCTGATCTAAGGCATTGAAATAATCAATGGTAAATTCAGCTTACTTTTGGAGATCCCCGGGTAGATGTGACCCTTGGCAATTATCCAATTTGTGACCCTCCGAAACCTAAAAACTTTAGTTACTCAGAGATACTCAAAACAAACAAAACTGGCATATAAACTATAAAGATAAACACTATAACTTAATTCAAAATTACTGTTATCATACATGATCATAGACATACAAATACACAAAAAAAACTTTGTTCACACACAATATGACCTGATTTACAATGAATTTTAGGCTTGACTGGAATAATATTCTATCAGAAATATTTTGATCTTGGAATTTCAGTTCCTATGACCTCCAAAGACAGTCTAAGGGAACAGTTGGATGTAAGAGTGTACAGCGGCTAATAAGTGAGGCTGGAAGTGCGTTGTGAAAGTAGCAATGATAGCAATGCTTTATTATGAGACAGAACCTTGCACTTTCATGATAATTACAAATCCAGATCATTATAACTGATGGAGGAATGCTTTAACAAAGAAAAAACATCTCATTTAAATGTAGTTCGTATTGACACTATCAATATTAGGTTACACGCAAAGCACAAATGGAAATTACAAGACTTATGTTGAACAGCTAGAGTGCAATATATCTCATATCTGCTTACAAGCGAGTGATGTTTAGTAATTATTCCCTTCTATTGTTACATAATTTTTACTTTAGCTGCTTTCCCTGTATTCAGAGGCAAACAGACCTGCAGAAGTAATAAATTTGCAAAAAATTCCTCACTGCAATTCAGTTTCTCTTCAAATAAAGATGTCTTTTGATGGGGGCAATTACAGGTGTAGCAAAGATAAACTTGACAGAAAACATACAATCAAATCACGGCACAGAAAGTTATCTCAACTTTTTCAATACTTTTCAATGGCTACTATTGTGATCTGGAATAGATAACGTGAAAAGCTGTGATATTACTGTCAAGTTAAACTCTACTACATCTGTCATACTTTTTGACCTCTAATATGCAGATGGACATGCTACTGCTCTTTGAGTCAAGTGTAAAGGTCCAGGATAGAAGCAATCTAAAAGCGAAGAGGGCTTTTGTGAAAGAGCAGTATTTGGGTCCTTCAGGGTCCGTTAACAAGACAAGCGTTTACACTTGTATTTTTATGTGGATTCGGGTTTTAAAAACTATAAAAATCTGACTGTAGATCAAGTTTTTCAAAAAACATAAAACATGTTCATTAATTCATCTTATTTTAGGTAAGAAAAAGCTGCGTCCCAAACATTTCTATGTTGGATCCACGTCCAAAACCCCATAGTGATGAATGGGACTTATTTCCAACTGAATCTGGCGGAAAAAGACGACCTAAAAACCACATTGAAAACTGAGTCAAAATACTCGTTGGATGTTGTGGTTTTAGGAATCAATATCTGACTAGTATTTTGACATATATCGTGTGGACGAACCCTTCACACGTCACATTGAGTTCGTATGAACATATGTTATTAGATGCATCTATCGGACCCTAAACGGACCCAAACAAGCATCTAACAAAAAGCAGTTTGATTTTTACTGCTTGCAATGTAAAACACACATCGGCATTCAGACGAGTGATCGCCAATAGTTTTTTAATTCATCTTCAAAACCGTTAAAAGAATTACATGGGAATTTCCTTGATCCAAAAGCGCAACGCCCTTTTAAAACATAGGGTAACCGCTGCAGCCAAAATGCATCCAAATATCCCCCTGTGTTTTGGGATACGTGTTGGATGCTTTTGATCCATCGTCTGCTTTTTTGGATGTAATTTTCGGCTCCAAAACAGATCCAAAAACGCCATGTGAACATACCCTTACTCTCCATGTGCATATGTAATAAAAGCAAACACTATTCACTGGGGTGACAGTCAAGCAGTAAAATGTGAGCCATGCACAATGCCCTGCATAAAGTCTGGTAGAATAATAGGTGGTTGTTATTTTGAAAAAAGTACAGTATTCTAAAACATGGCTGTTTATTTCCATTAACAGTACCAAACCTGTCCATGGGTTGTATCTAGAATTGTAGTTCTTTTCCATTGAGGTGAGATGAGATACAATACCAGATGCAACTTGTGGACAAAAAGCAGCTCTTAAGGGGTTTGTGTTATTATGTGCTTTTCGTATGCCGCTTGTAGACTACCTTCCCTGCAGTTGAGTAGCTGCAATTACTATTTGGAAGTTGTTTTCCTTTGCCCTGTAAAACAAGTTCAAGGATCCTTTGCTCTGCTTTGTATATATACCACCCTATCAACAAAGTCCTATTTTTCCCTGGATTTAAATGGGCAATTTCTCAAAAATTGTTTTCGGCATTTTGCCGAATTTTCCGACAAAATTCGTTTATTTACGAATTACTTCTGCACGAATCACTTTAAAAAAGCAGCTATTTCCGGCTGCACAGAGCCTCAGGTTCTGAAAAAGTTGGCCATGCTTAAAATGCAGAGGGAGCTTGGTTGGTCTTCAACAATGTTGTTTTTTTATATGACAGCAAGCCCTCCCGCCGCCTTAGAATCGTTTCACATAAAATTCCCGGGGGCATTTAAAAAGGCAAAACGACCAAAAAACTCAAGCGGGAATGTAGCCTGATAAAGTCATCCAGCAAAGCGGGAAAAAAAGCAAGCTGAGGCTCAGGTGGCAACTTAGTGACAGAGTGTGGAGGTGACGGCGGCAGCCAAGCACATGAGGTCGCGGGCCAATGACATTCGGATGCAAAACACGAGGAACCACAGAGTGGCACAATGACTAAGGGAGGTCACGGCGCACAGTGAGTTCAGGCAGGGGCACAATGACTTTCGGGAGGTGGAAAAACCCCGAGAAGCCACAATTTGGCAAATGACTGAGACGGAGGTCACGGCGGCAGCGAGAGGTCAGCCAGTGGGCAAAAACATTCGGAGGCGCAAAACAGTATTAAGCCACAGAGTGGCACAATATGCAGTTGGGGAGGTCACCGCACAGCATGAATCGGGCAGTGGCAAATGACATTCTGGAGGCGGCAAAACAGTTTTTAGGCCACAGATGGCACAATCCACAGTGGGGGTCAGGCGCAGCAGTAGAACGGGCAGTGGCACATACTTTCGGGAGGGGCTAAACATATTAGGCCACAAGTGGCAAAACACACATGGGAGGTAGGGGCGGCAGCAGTATGAATGGGGCGGGCACAATGACATTCGGGAGGCGGCTAAACAGATTAGGCCACAGAGTGGCACAATCCACAGTGTGGAGGTCAGGGCGGCAGCAGTATGAGATCGGGGCAGGGGCACAACGACATTCTGGAGGGGGGCAAAACAGTATTGGGCCCCACAGAGTGGCACAACACACAGTGGGGAGCACGGGGCAAGTAGAAATCACAGGGGCAAATGACATCGGGATTTTGGAAAAACAGGGGGAACCCACAGAAGGGCACAATGACTGGAAAGCGCAGGTCACGGGGGCAGCACATGAGGTCAGGCGGGGCACAATGACACAGTGTGGGGGGCAGGCAGGATCACAGCAAGCAAGGGTCAAGAGGGCACAATGACATTCTGGAGGGAAAAACAGGGGGAAGCCACAGAGTGGCACAATGACTAGAGCGGAGGTCACGGGGGCCAGTATGAGGTCGGCATGGCCCAATGACATTCGGGAGGGGGCAAAACAGAGAAGCTACGAGGGGCACAATGACTGAAGCGGAGGTCAAGGGGCAGCAGAAAGGGTCAGGGGTGGCACAATTACATTCGGAGGCGGCAAACAGTTTTGGCCACAGAGTGACACAATACAGTGGGAGGTCAACAGCAGCACATAATCAGCAGGGGCCATGACATTCTGGGGGCCAAAAAACATATTGGGCCCACGAGGGGCACAACACCAGTTGGGGGTCAGGGCGGCAGCTTATGAGATCAGGCAGGCACAGTGACATTCGGAGGTGGAAAAACGGAGGAAGCCAGGGAAGGGAACAATGACTGAGAGCCGGTCCCCGGCGGCAGCACATGGGGTCAGGCAGGGGCACAATGACACGTGGGAGGGCAGGGCGGGAGTCACAGCAGAGCATGAGGTCAGAGAGGGGGCACAAGGGACTTTTCTGGAGGTGGCAAAACAGGGAAGCCACAGAGTGGCAAAATGACGAGAGCGAGGTCACGGCGGCAGCAGTATAAGGCAGGCAGTGGCACAATGACTTCTGGGGGTGGCAAAAAGGGGGAACTACAAGTGGCAAAATGACGAGACGGAGGTCACAGGGGCACACATGGGGGTCGGGGCGGGGCACAATAATTCTGGAGGCGGCAAAACAGTATTGGGCCCACAAGTGACACAATGAACAGTTTGGAGGTCACGACAGCAGCAGCATGAATCAGCAGGGGGCACAATGAATTCTGGGGGCCAAAAACAGAAATTGGGCCCACAGAGTGGCACAATGATACAGTGTGGAGGTCAGGGCGACAGCAGCAGATGAGATCAGGCAGGGGGCACAATGCTTTGGGGAGGGGGAAAAACAAAATACCACAGAGGGCACAATCACAATGGGGAGGTCACGGCAGCAGTATGAGTCAGGATGGCACAATGACATTCGGAGGCGGCAAAACAGTTTTGGGCCCCACAAGTGGACAACACAAGTGGGGAGGTCAGGGGCCACAGTAGAGATCAGGCAGTGGCAAAAAGACATTCTGGAGGGGGTAAAACAATTCCCCACAGAGTAACAATCACACAGTTGGGGGGGCACGGCGGCAGCAGTATGGATCAGGCAGTGCAAAATAATTCGGGAGTCGGCAAAACGTATTGGGCCAAGAGTCCCAAATCACACAGGTGGAGGTCACGGCGGAAAGCAGTATGAGACGGGCAGGGCACAATGACATTCGGGAGGCGAAAACAATTTGGGCCACAGAGTGGCAAATCACACAGTGGGGGAGGTCACGACACAGCAGTTGAGATCAGGATGCACAATGCCCTTCTGGAGGTGGAAAACAGGAGGAACCACAAAAGGCACAATGACTGGAAAACGGAGGCACGGGGGCCCAGCAGCATGAAGTCAGGCGGGCTAAATGACACAGGTGGGGGGCAGGGGCGGGAGTCAAGCAGCAAAATTAGCAAGAATGGCAAAATGACATTTCTGATGTGGCAAAACGGGGGAACCACAGAGTGGCACAAGACTGGGGGCGGAGGCCCACGGGGGCAGCAGCATGAGGTCAGGAATGGCACAATGACCAGTGTGGAGGACATGCAGCAGCCACAGCAGCAGCATAAAAGGGTCAGACGGGGCAGAATGACACAGTGTGGATGCCGGCAACAGCAACAGCACAGCAGGGATGAGGTCAAGAGGGGCAAAATGACAGAGTTTGAGGTGGGTGGCAATACCATTCCCTGGTAAAGATTTTTGGTAGGCAGAGAAAACTGTCAGCAGATGTTGGCATCAGGCGGGTGGCGGCATCAAATAGTGGCTGAGGCAGGTTTTTAACCAGACGACGCCTAAGGCATTGGTGTGTGGGAAAACCGGGCCCATCCCCGCCGATTCACTTGACAAAGGGCAGTCTTTTTCCCCATTTCCCGGGACAAGCGGTTCTCCTTGGGGTAACAGGCCCCCCCCCCCACTGACACCCGCTTGAATGGCCACACTTTCCGGGGGGGGGGGGGGGGGGACAGCTTTCCACTAAACAAAACCCGGGGAGTTGCGCCCCAAAACCATTTGGCTCCCAGTAGTCCACGGGTCTTCTAACTGAGGGGGCAAGTGCTGTCCAATTAGGCCACAACCTGTTTGGGTTTAGGACTGCTCCAGGGGCCGCTGCGCTGCTGCTGGGATGCCCTCCTCACTAGGCGGGTAAGGAAGCTGCTCATCGTGACTTCCCAAATTAGGTTACTTATAAAAAGGCTTACCTCCTACCCCCCCCCTTCCCCCCGCACCGCGGCAGTAGTACGTGAGCGCTGAGGAATCCCCCCGGGAAAACCTTTCAAGGAGGGACGATGCCGCACAAGGCAGCAGCCAACTGATTACGGAGGATTTTTCCCCATGTTTTGAGGGTTTTCTCCCTCTCAATACTGGGGGAAAAAGGGTCCCCCCCTCTCGACCGGTAGCGAGGGGCCACTAGGGCGGAGAGCCAGAAGTCATCCCTCGCCGGATGCGACTATTTGGCTGTCAAGCCAGCAAATAAGCAAACTGCGGGCCTCTGCACAAGTCACTCCCGGGGGGTCCCTGCCTCCATTTCCACTGTATACCCACGTGCTTGGGTTCATTTGCCTCTCTTCCCCATCCCATCCACCCCTCCAGCTTCCCTGCTCCTCCCCTTTTCACCCGGGGAAAAATCCACTCATTTCCCAACAAGCTTCTGCTCCAATTCCCCCTCCTCCTCCTCCAATTTTTAGTCCCCCCCAAAAAATCATGTGGCCACGAAAGTATCGCCAAATCTCCAGTCCCCGCCCAAAAACAAAATTTTTGATTGTTTTCCCGGGCAGAAGCATGAATGACGTTATTCATCCCATAGTCCTGGCGACTGACAAATAAGTGGGCCCCCTCGAAGGCCCCAAAAAATGGAGGGGACGCATGACTGCCCCTGCACATCAAAGTTTTTACAGGGGAGTACTTTTTGTCGCCTGGATCATCAAAAAATTTTAAAAGGCCTTTCTTGTTTATACAGTCGGCCAAAATGTTTCGGGGAAACCGCGGGGGGAAACACGCGTATCAGAGTGTGTTGGGGGAGGGCCCTTTTGCCGCTGCAATTCGAGGGGGGGTGTTCCGGGGTTTTTACGATGGTAAAGTGCATGCACATTTTTTGGCCATTTCAGAAATTTTTTGAAAAATCGGTGGGGAAAACTTCAGGAACCTTTTCACAACCAATTGAAAACTGCCCATGCAGGGCGCATGGGCCTCCCCCTCATACGCGGGCACCATGTTCCTCCCCCTTTTCCGTCACCATGGTTTGATTTCAGTTGGCCGGGAAAACCACACATCGTTTCTTGCTCATACGCGGGGGCATTTCCCCCCTGGGACTTTGTTTGCCCAGGCAAAGCCCCCCCCGGTTAGAATGGTGAAAAACCGCTTTCCCCACACAGTGGTATGATGGAGCGTACTTTTGGTGGTGGTGGAGGAGGGGGAGGCGACATTGGGGAGGGCAGCAGTTTGACGACGTGGAGGGGAAAACGGCTCTCCGTCCAATTGTTTTGGGGGCCTGGGGCCCGGAAGCACATTCCCCAGTGGGCCGTAAAGGACATGTACTGGCCATAAACCCTAGTTCAGCCCAGACTCCGCGCTGCTGGCCCTTTTGGAAAAAACCGATAAGCTCAAGGACTGACCCACCTTCTGTTTTTATATTTTTGAAGTGCTGGACTCCCTTTTTTGGGAAAAAAATTACGGCTTGGAACTTTTCCCTCCGGGTCGCACAACATTGTTCTCTGAACGGGGCAGAGTCCACCATTTTGGGAAAAGGGGGGGACTCAGTACCAACAACAAGGAGCACGGGCAGCTGCTGCACCTTAGGTGGTTGGACCATTTGTTGTCTCTTTGCAACGCCTCGCTGAACGCTGCTGGCCCATGATACGAGAGCAGGGGGCATTGTACCGGGAATGATGTCAAAAAAAAAACACTCCCTTCTGCAGAGGGGGTGAAACCTTAACTGGCTGCAATGGCAGCATGCCACTGGGGGGCTGCTTCTGCTGCTGTGCTGCGGCGGGAGGGTGGACCACCACATCTGAGACACGTTTTTCCCAGGGCCCCCGGATGGGGCGCTGATGTTTACCAGGGGGGTGGTGCCCGCTTAGCTCCCTGGCCACGCTTCATTTCTGCCCACAGATTCTACAATACCCATATTCGCCCTCCTGTCTACAAAGAACGCCACACCGCCGAGTATCGGATTTTACCGCCCCCTCCCACTGGGGACTACTGCCCCCCGCGCCTCGCTGGGCCCCGTGCTGCTACTTTCTTGGGGCCGTAGCGGTTTTTTACCCCCCGGGGCCCCTTGGCTCCCGACCCACACTGCGCTAAACCAGCGACTCACGGGACACGACCACTTGCGGCTGCGCTGCTGCCTGACGCGCAAGCTGACGCCCCTTCTCCCGAGAGATGAACCCTTGCCTTCCCCGGCCCCAAGTGCGGTCGGCTACATCATCATCTATTTGTGTTTCATGTCACTGCGCCCATCACCGGTCTTGGTATCCCGAGGGACCTCTCAAACATGCCCTCCCAGCCACTCTCCACTCTAAACCTTCCCCCGCCTACTGCAAAAGAGGCAATTTTGGGCCCCCATTTTTTTCGCTGCCAAGTAGTGCGACTGCCTCCTCAAATTTTTATCCTCGCTATATAGTGGCGTGACCCGACCACTGTAGATCTCGGGCTAAGGAAGGGAGGGGGACAGGGGCGGGCTGGGGGACAGGTGGGGGCCGCTGACCGCCCCCCGGGCCCATCCCAAAAAAGGTTTGTTGGGGTTTTCCCCCCGCCCTTGGCGGGGGTTGACCTCCAAACCAATCAAAAACCCTTGGGTTGCTGAAAACCCCGGCCGCTAGATGACGCGGCGTTTAGCCCCACCCAAAAAACCCCTGCTGCAAAGTCCCCTTGCTGTGCGGACCCGGGCCTGTTCCGGAATTTTTGCCACTGCCACTCGCAGGGGCAAGGGGCCCCCCTCTTGCTGACATACTGTTTGTTCTAAATGTACAGACACGTTTGGATAAATCTGGGATATGATAAAATACACCCCGTTTTTGACTCCAAATGAACCCAGTTAACAAGCTTGGTAACCCTTTGGGTTAAATTGGCCCCCACAAATGGCCAGGAAAAAAATTTTCTTGTATGTTCGTTTAAAACATGTGTGTTTTTTAAATGTAAAAGCAAAAAGGCTTAATTAACCTTCGGAAATGAGCTACAGGAAAAATGTATATATTTTGGGGTGAAAAAAAACGTTTTTTTTTTTTACCACCAGCAAAACAAACCCTTAATTAACCCGGATGTAAATTGCGCCAAAGAAATTAGCCCCACAAATAGTTTGTACGTGTTACAATTGCGTTTTTCTACGCCACACAACAAGAGATACGTTTTTAAAAACCCTTTTCTTTGAATTAGGCTACAGGAAAAATTTAAAATATTTTTGGGGTTAAAAAGACGGTTTTTTGGGGGCGCCCCAAACAAAACAAGCTTTAAATTTAACCCCTGGTGTAAATTTCCCAAAGAATTGACCGCACAAAAAAGTAGCTTTTTTAGCGTGTTACAAATTTCTGTTTTTCTACGCCCCACAAAAAGAGATAAGTTGTAATTTAACTTTTGCTTGTGAATTAGGCTACAGGAAAAAATTTTTAATTTTGGCGTTTAAAAAGACGGTTTATTTTTGTCAGCACACCACCAAAACAACGCTTAATTAACTTCTGGATGTAAATTGCCTAAAATTGAACCGAAAAAAACATAGCTTTGTAGCTGTTACAATTGCCCTTTTTTCTACGCCACACAACAAGAGAAAACAGTTGTAATTAACCCCTTTTCCCTTTTGAAATTTGGCTACAGGAAAAATTTTTATATTTTGGGGTTGAAAAAAACGTTTTTTTTTTGTCAGCACACCCAGAAAAACCCAAAGCTTAATTAACCCCCGGATGTAAAATTTCCCCCAAAGAATTGAGGGGCCCCACAAAATAGTACTTTTTTTGCGTGTTTTCAAATGCGGTTTTTACGCCACACAAAAAAGAAAACAGTTGTAATTTAAACCCTTTGCTTTGAATAAGGCCCACAGGGAAAAAATTTTTATATTTTGGGGGGTTGAAAAAGACGTTTTTTTTTTTGTCAGCAAAACCAGCAAAACAACCTTTAAAATTTAAACCCCTGGAGTAAATTGGGGCCAAAAAAATTGAGCCCCACAAACTAGTAGCTTTTTAGGGTGTTCAATTGCGTTTTCTACGCCCCACAACAAAGAAACAGTTGTAAATTTAACCCTTTTTTGTTAAATTTTGGGAAAAGGAAAAATTTAAAATATTTTGGGGTTAAAAAAAACGGTTTATTTTTTTCAGCACACCACAAAACAACCGGTTTTAAATTTAAACCCCCGGATGTAAATTGCCCAAAAAAATTTAGGGCCCCACAAACTATTAGCTTTTGGGGCGTGGTTTTCAATTGCGTGTTTTTTCTACGCCACAAAAACAAAGATACAATTTTTAATTAACCTTTTCTTGTGAATTAGGCTCAGGAAAAATTTATATAATTTTTTTCGTTTAAAAAAACCGGTTTATTTTTTTCACCCCACCAGAAAACAACGCTTAAAAAACCCCCGGAAAATAATTTTGGGCCCAAAAAATTGAGCCGTTTCAAATTAGTAACTTTTTAGCAAAGTTACAATTCGTATTTTTCTACGCCACAAAACAAGGGGATACCGTTGTAAATTTTCCCTTCTTTTTGATTTAGGCAAAAAGGGAAAAAATTTTTTGTTTTGGCGTTGAAAAAGAAGTTTCCTTTTGGGGCAGCACACCACCAAAACAACGCTTAATTAACCCCAGGATGTAAATTTCGCCAAAGAATTGAGCCCCAAAATAAATAGCCTTTGTAGCGTGTTACAATTGCGTGTTTTTTTATGCCACACAACAAGAGT
>JAODAL010083299.1:0-11299 GCA_025379985.1 Phyllomedusa bahiana
CATTCACCTCTGTAAGCCGAGCTGACCTCCACCACATACCTCCATCCACTCTCCCACATCTATACTTTGCCGCCTACTGCAAGAAGCTGGGATATTGGCCCCATTTCTTCGCTGCCAAGTAGCTGCTGACTGCCCTCCTCAAATTGTTCATCCTCGCTATATAGTGGCGCTGAGCCCAGACCACATAGTAGATCCCTGGCTGAGGGAACTGGATGGGACAGAGGCGGCTGAGGACAGGTGAGGGCCGCTGACCCGCTCCCGGGCCATGCCAACTAAGTGTTGTGTCTGAGGTTCCCACCGACTCTTGGCTGGGGTTGTCAGATGTCATCTGGGAGGACGAGGATGACCTAGTCAACCAATCAAGAACCCTTGGGTTGCTGAACAACACACGGCCGCTAGATGACAGCGGCAGTTGTGGCCTCACCGAGTGACCCCTGCTGCGACGTCCCCTTGCTGTGCTGCGACCTGGGCCCGTTTCAGAAATGTTTGTGCCACTGCCACTCGCAGTTGCAGAGCCTGCCACCTCTCTGTCTGACATACTGTTTGTTCTAAAATGTACAGACACTGTTTGATGAAGCTATCTGTATATGATAAATATACACCCTGTTTTTGACTCCAAATGAACCCAGTAACAAGCTGGGTAACCCTTGGATATAAATTGCGCTCCACAAATGGCCAGGAAAAATTTAATTGTATTTGTCGTTTACAAGCACTGTGTGTTTTACTAAATTTAAAAGCACAAACATGCATAATTAAACTTCGCTTGTGAATTATGCTACTAGAAAAATGTATATATTTCGGTGTTGAAAAAGACGTTTTATTTTTGTCAGCACAGCATCAAAAAAACTATTTATTAACCCCTGGATGTAAATTGCGCAATAGAATTGAGCCACCACAAACTAGTAGCTTTGTAGCGTGTTACAATGGCGTATTTTCTACGCCACACAACAAGAGATAAAATTGTAATTAACCTTTGCTTGTGAATTAGGCTACCAAAAAAAATATATATTTGGCGTTGAAAAAGACGGTTTATTTTTGTCAGCACACAGCAAAACAACGCTTAATTAACCCCTGGATGTAAATTGCGCAATAGAATGAGCCACCACAAACTAGTAGCTTTGTAGCGTGTTACAATGGCGTATTTTCTACGCCACACAACAAGAGATAAAATTGTAAATTAACCTTTGCTTGTGAATTAGCTACCAAAAAAAATATATATATTTCGGTTCGAAATAGACGGTTATTTTTGTCAGCACACCAGCAAAACAACGCTTAATTAACCCCTGGATGTAAATTGCGCAATAGAATTGAGCCACCACAAACTAGTAGCTTTGTAGCGTGTTACAATGGCGTATTTTCTACGCCACACAACAAGAGATAAAATTGTAATTAACCTTTGCTTGTGAATTAGGCTACCAAAAAAAAAATATATATTTGGCGTTGAAAAAGACGGTTTATTTTTGTCAGCACACCAGCAAAACAACGCTTAATTAACCCCTGGATGTAAATAGCGCAATAGAATTGAGCCACCACAAACTAGTAGCTTTGTAGCGTGTTACAATGGCGTATTTTCTACGCCACACAACAAGAGATAAAATTGTAATTAACCTTTGCTTGTGAATTAGGCTACCAAAAAAAAATATATATATTTGGCGTTGAAAAAGACGGTTTATTTTTGTCAGCACACCAGCAAAACAACGCTTAATTAACCCCTGGATGTAAATTGCGCAATAGAATTGAGCAGCCAAAAATAAGTGGGATTTGTATTGTAAAAACGCTGGTTTCTTTAAATTAAAATCAACAGGAACTGCATTAGATCCCACTTGGATATAGAATGAATATGCAGACTGCAGTGGAACCGCACACTGATTTTCAGATCCAATACCCCAAAAAATCAGAATAGAACATTCAGAGAAACAGTCTCTGAGACAAAGCTGAGACACCCCACCAAAATTCGGCTGTGTAAAAATTCAGTTCTTCAGAAAGCGCTATCACCCGCAGCAGCACCTACCCGTCCCCCCCCCCCCCCCCCCCCCCCCCCCCCCCCCCCCCCCAGTACAGTGAGATGAGGTGTGAGCTCCGCAGCGGCGCGCCACGGTCATATAAGTGCGGTGACTCACAGAATCCCGCCGGACTCTGAATGGCTATTCATCTCTGCACATTTCATGCAGGCTATGCCCTTCTCCTCCAAGTGCTGTGCCCCATGTAAGCGCCCATGTGCTCGCTAGCATTATTATCAATCAAAAGCACACTTCGTTCACCCGAAGTACCCAAAGTTCGACTTCGTTCCGAACCGAAGTTTTCCTGAAATTCTAAACGAATTCCACTTCGTTAGAATCGATTCGCCCATCTCTAACTATAACACTGAACCTACGGTCAAGTCACCTGAAGTGACATTGGACCAAAAGTTAAGCTGCAAAGGGCGAATCAACCCCCTACAACCTCTTAAACAACCCTAGTCTTAACCCTAAGTGACAATTTAGGGTTAGGTGTAAGGTTCTAGGCAGTAAAGCAATTGTATTCGGGTCAAATTTGACATTGATCCAATGCAAAACTAAAGTATTGCATTAAAAGCCTAAATTATATAGGAAATATCATTACACATTTGTTTATACATAGTACACACATGAAATTTCAATGCAAATAAGCATTTTACATATTCCAAATTTATGTTTTTATTATGCACTTAAGCTGCTAAGTAGCTCTTTGAGTGATCGATCAACAAGAAATCACATGTATGAGTCTCCTCGTCTGGAATACCTACCTCTAACATCACACATAGACTTAAAGCTGTGGAAATGGAGCGACAAACAATCTTGTAATGAAAGCCACAAATAATGGGGAGGGTAAAGCAGCTCCGAGAGGTTTTATTTATAGTGTGCAGAAAATGATTTACATGGGAGACGCAGCGGGAAACACTGGGCCTCAGCCACTGAAAACAATACAGACTATCGCCTTGACATGGAAACCAAGCCCAAATGTTTGTCACAAATAGATAATCACAATAATTAGAACTACTGCTAAAAATACCACGGATCCCCTTGTTAAAAGAAAGGAAGAAAGATTTGCAATTCAGACACAAACATTACTTTTTGTGTCACAGGTCTCTTTCTTTTTTACCCTATCGGTCTTAAAATATGAAATTATCACCCAATAACTTCATGGTTAGCAACACTAAAGGAAAATTCTACCCTAAATAGTATGTTACAGCAAGTATTATAATTCACAGCTGCATTTGTAATTCTGCTAGTGGCAACTGGAAACTGCAAAACCTTAGGGCATGTCCCCACGGCACAGGTTTTCGGCCGGTTTTTCAGCCGGTTTGCGGTTTTTCAGACCGCCTGAAAAACCGGCCGAAAATTAGCACAATTGTGGGTCTATGGAAAACCCATGCAGCAGTCCCCACTGCACGGGTTTTCCGCCCGGCGTTTTTGCCACCGGTGGTCCGGTGGAAAAACATTGAGCAAGCACCATCTTCCGTCCGGTTTTCGGACGGAATATGTGCTTCTCAATGGGAGGGGGGAGGGCTTTTCTCCGCTCATCGCGGAGAATTGTCTAAGAGTTTTCAACAATGTGCTGCTCTTGTAGCTTGCTTTACTTTCACCCATCTATCTAATTCATCCCAAACAGTGCTTTCTGCACTTTTTGTGGCCATCCAGTCAAGGCAGAAACTTCATTGCTGAGATGTGAATGCCATTTTCAGCTCACTCTCTGTACTGTACAGACTCCTAGTAGTTAGTTAGATAGCATTTTCATCTCCATAGACAGCAATAGTTAGGGAGTTTGGTATTGATGGCTGCATCTTTCCCACATCCAGAAGCTGTTATTTGGTGACATTTGCAGGTTCACATAACGCCTAACTCTCATATTTGATTTGCTAAATCATACTCAGTGCCCAGAAGTTCAGTTTCTTCAGTTTTGGGGGTTCAGTAATTGTATAACACACCGTCTCCAAATCTTCTATGTGTCAAAGGGGCTTTTGGGCCCCCTCAGGATGCAGGGCCCCATAGCAGCTGTTACCGCTGCACCTCCTATAGCTACGCCCCTGCTTGCAAGCTGCCCTCATCTTTCGGTTAGCCATTGAAAGGAATGAAATATTTTAGCCATCATTTTTTTTCTGTATCTCTTAGAGCCAAATTTTCTTCACTAAGTTGTTCCACGTATCCAGTTTACTTTATGAATGGTAATTACAGCTTCTCCTCACCTGCATAGTGTAAGCTGCCGCTCAGCTCTGGGACGCCATCTTGCCCATCCCGGGGGTTTCTCGCTTTGGATTGCCGTCCTTGGTAGAACGATAATGGCACTCCTACACTAGGCTTCTCTTTGTGGCTTCAGCCAGCTTTATTAAGGCACACAGTGTACAAAACAAAACACATAAAATAAAACCCTTGGCCGTCTGGCCACTAACTTACTTACAGAGTCCCTCTCTGTCCCGAGGTCTGTGCCTATCGCATGGCCCCTCAAAAATACAGTTTCCACACTGTGTCCTAGGCTTCCCTGTAGCCTCTGGGGGCCAGAGCTCTCTCTCAGCTCTGCTGCTTCACACCTTCAGGTAACAGCCCACCCCCCCCCCCCTCCGATCACCTGGAGTACTAGACTTTTATAGGCCTCCAGAGATGTCCAATATCTGGGCTGGAACCCAGGGACCTGGAATGCTATTGCAGCTATTCTAGCCGCTACCGTAAGTGTCAGTAATATAATACTGACACAAAATAGGTGGCTTTTCCCCACTGAGCCCAGTTCCTCGGTGGCGCATCTGCAGAGGTTCTCCGGCCGTAGACCCTCTAGTGGCAGGATCATGCGACTACCAGCAGTCGCTCTGCCACAATAGGTATAAAAATTAACCAGAACATCAAAGTTCAGTTTGTAAGTGCTTTTTAATTGTATCGGAAACTACACTGACTGCCACCTTGACTCTCTTTGAAATTTTTCTGTTGGACAAACCTGCACATTGAGTGGTTAAAATTATTGTCTATCTTCTTTTGTTAATTGTCTTTTTCTTAACAACATAGCAATGTGCTCTGTCCTAAAGAGCAATACTGTACAAATCCTGCCCTAGTATATGTTGTAATGCAGTATGTTTCAAAAATGCTTATTTAGAAAAAGAGGGTTTGAAAGTAATCTACAAAAGTTTATACACAGGAAGGAATAGATTGCATCCAATTTAAAATCATAGTTTGCTCTCTTTGCATCAGAGCAGCTGTGTTTGATAGCCTCCCTGGTTAAAATCGGAAATTTAGATTATTGTTGCATTTGAGGTTAAAAATTTGTATTATTTATATGTTTTAACCTACTTTTGAGCCTTTGAAGCATTTCACATAATTTGCTCCACTATAACTGTATACAGTAAATGTAAAAAAGACTGTAAATTGAGGTATTCTTAAACTTTTGATCAGTAGTGTATAATGTTGATACCTGCATTAAGATGAGGAGCTGGAAGCTTTCAGGAAGAAGAAATAGGTTGCAGCAGTTGAGGGGGCACTATTTGAAGCTTGGAATTCCTTAAAAAGTCCTAAGAAAGTAAGATCTTTAACCACTGCTGAATCCTGCTTTCTTCATCAGCCAAATGAGAATTACTTGTCGGTAGTGTTGAGCGATTATTATCGACAAAGTTGAAATCGGCACAGTTTTTATGTTGATTGAAATTTTTAGATCAGGCGATAATTTAGGTTAAAATCTGTGCATCATCTATTAAGATCGCGCCATTTTTGGCGCTTCCTGTCATTTTGGCGGCCAGCAAATCAGCTTACAGAATAGAGCAGGGTGAGATTGTGTGCGACGTCATGACTGGTATTTTGTATGGTTGCGATTGGCTGGAAAAAAACACATGACCTCGTTTTACATAGAAACACAAGCGTTTTCTGTTCAGCCTCAGTGTCTCTCACGTCTCAGCAGAAGGAAAGTGCGCTCTGCTTGTGTCCAAAAGTTCAGCGAAATTAATTCTTTTTTCACAGAGACACCTCTACTATTAGCTGTGATCCTTACAAATTAGTTAGTTTAGAGTTGGAAGATTTTATGTAGTTCGGTAGAGAATTTTAAAGGAGCATCTACCGCTGTAAAGTCACGGGGGGGGGGGGGGGAGCGGAGGGGAGGCCCCCGTGGGCGAACACAGACCAGCTCTATAAAGAATACTGGATAAAGTTCACCAAGACTTAGTGTAGACATTGCACTGCAATAGATTTTTTATTAACGGTTTGCTATTGAAAATTTCCTGAATAATTGGGCCAGCCTGAACTTAAAAGGATGCACATCTTTTCTAGTAACTGAAAGGGCTCTTTGTTAGGTGCAAAACTCCACTTTATTATCAGTATACATTTTAGTTTAGTGTTTTTTTTCAATTTTGCCCTTTTCCACCTTTGTTGAAAATACCCCACCTTGCATTTAAAATTTTTAATCCAGCATTTTATAGTCACCACAGGGGGGGGGGAAAAAATTTGGGGGGGGAAAGGTCCCCAAAAAATTTATTTGATTACAAAAATAAAATAACAGTTACGTGTTTTTTGATTTTGGGGGCGCACTACAGCTTTGTTCATTGGGGCAGCTTGCATTTAAAAATTTGAACCAGAAATTTTTTATAGTCCCCAAAAGGTGAATTAAAAAGCTCCCAAAAATATCTTGTATTATAGGGAATACTTTAACGATACGTTTTTTTTTTGATTTGGGGCGCATACGCTTTGTTCATTGGGGCAGTTTGGATTTAAAAATTGAATCCAGCAATTTTTAGTTCCCCAACAGGTGAATTGAAAGGGAAAAAATATCTTGAAATTATACGAATAAATAAAAGATACTTTTTTTTTTTTACTTTGGCGCACTACAGCTTTTTTCCCTTGAGGCAGATTGCATTTAAAATTTCTAACCCAGCAATTTTATAGTCACCACAGGTAAATTAAAAGGTGCCAAAAAAAAATCTTGTTTTTATACGAATACATAACAAAATATTTGTTTTTTGACTTTGGCGCACTACAGCTTTTTTTTTTTAAAGGCAGTTTTCCTTTTTAAAATAAATCCAGCAATTTTATAGTCACCCAGGGGGAAGTGAAAGGGTGCCAAAAATATCTTTTTATTATACGAAAAACTTAACAGTTACGTTTTTTTTGACTTTGGCGCACTACATCTTTGTTCTTGAGGCGGGTTTGCACTTAAACCCTGAACCCAGCAATTTTATAGTCACCACAGGTGAATTGAAAGGTTTGCCAAAAAATCTTGTATTATCGAATACAAAAACAGATACTTTGTTTTTGGACTTTGGCGCACTCAGTTTGTTCTTTGAGGAGTTTGGCACTTAAAAAAAAAATACACCCAATTTTTATGTCAAAACAGGGTGAATTGATGGGTGCCAAAATTTTACCTTTTTATTATCCAAATTCATATCAGTTTAGTGTTTTTTAAATTTGGAGCGGGGACCAGCTTTGTTGATAGATCTATTTTGCATTTAAAAATTTTAAATTTCCAGCAATTTTTTTTGCCCAAGGTTTTTTGATAGGTCCCAAAAAATGCCTTTTATTTCCGGGGGAAAATTTTCAAAACCCGTGTTTTTTCACTTTGGCGCAGGCCAGCTTTGTTGATAGATTCCCTTGCATTAAAATTTTTTAAGCCGAAATTTTTGTAGTCCCCAACAAGTGAATTGATAGGTCCCAAAAATACCTTTTATTTTCCAAATTACATTTCAGTTCATTTTTTTCACTTTGGCGAAGGAAAGCTTTTTTAAAATAGTTTCTATTTTGCTTTAAAAATTTGAATCCAGCAATTTTTTTTAAGTCCCCAAAAGGGTAAATTTAAAAAAGGTGCCAAAAAAAACTTTTATTACCCGAATAAAATTTCAGTTTACGTTTTTTTTCCCACTTTGGGCAGGCCAGTTTTGTTGATAGATTATTTTTCATTTAAAATTTAAATTTCCAGCAATTTTTTTTTAAAAAGGGGGAAAGGAAAATAGGGGGCCCAAAAAAACCCTTTTAAATTTCCCAAAATCCCTTTCAAATTTTTTTTTTTTTGGGAACATGGAGCTTTGGGGGTAACACCCCAAAGAGGGGTGGGAATTTTAAGGTAAGGTGAAAAAGGTGCCCCCCCGCCCCCCCCCCCCCCCCCCCCCCCCCCCCTTCCAGTGCTGGCGACCCAAAACGAAAGCCAGCGGATCGTCGTTGCAGGACCGTCAGGCCCCCGTCCCTGCTGGGGGCAGGGCCCTGTGAATCTCAGTAACGAACAGCGTTGCCAAACTGTCCTTCAGTGGTTAATGCCCAAACCCGCCCTCCCGCAGTCTTTTCCCCCTCGGCCTCCCGTCACGGCCACAAATTTGGGGGATCATCAAAATCACCAGCATCCGTTTCCAAAAAAAAGCAGCCCCAAATGTCAAATCGTGTTTCCCACCAAATGTGGATAATCCATTTTTTGAAGACCCTTTGATGACAAAAAAGGGTTGGGGTCAGAAGGCATGTTAAAAAAATCAAGAGGCCAAAGAGGATGATTTTTTCTGCTTGACGCCCAGTTACTGATGCCATCAGAGGAGGAGAAAAAGGGAAACCCCGGGTCAAAATTTTTTTCAAAAATCCCGGGCGGGCAGCAACGGGCCCTTTCAGTCCCCCTTTGGGGTTGTAGCCCCCAGCCCCCTGGATGCAGAATGTCAGGCGACCAAAATCACCTGTGTTGATGATTGATGATGAGACCCTTGCGGATCCAACGTGGTCTTTTCAGCAGCATTTCCCTTTTGGGGGCGCTTCTTTATGGAGAGGAGGGGGGGGATGGGGGAGTGTCAGTAAGGGGTTCCGCCCCCAAAAAAGGGGAGAGGGCGGTCGAGAAGTCCCCTGATATGATTCCCCAGCAAAGGTAAACGCAAACCCTGCTCCTCGCTTATCGCCATCAAAAAGTCCCGGGCCTCTCAAAGGCCTGGGCCTTTTTTTTGACCGCCCCTGATTCCCCCAGAGATGTCATATGCCGCCCCATGCCGTAAACGCATAAGTAGAGGCAAAAACCTTAGGTGGTTAAACCACCCCCCAAAAAAAATGTCTAGTCAATGCAGCGAATTTCATGAGTTGAAATGGAGGCAAACTTGGCCCAAAAAAAGGCCCGGAAAGGGCGCCGGGCCTCCCCAAACCCCTGTCACCCCCCCTGTGCCGCCCCCTCCCCCCTCCGCCCCACCAAGGTTTCAGCTTGCCCATGTTTTCTCAGAATCATGATCAGGGTTTGCCTCCGCTTCACCTCCACCTTTGCCCGAGTACCCCAGCACCAAACCCGAAAAAACCCTTCCTTTCCCCCTTTTCCTTCCGCCAAATTTGAGGGCCTGCAGCCCTTACAGCGGCCAGTCTAGCAGCCCCGCCTTTTGTCTTCCAGGTTTGGGAGCAGAGAGAAACACTTTAACCCAAACCATCCCAAAGCCAAAAGCCTGAATGTCGGCATTGCCAGGCTTTTGGCCTTGGAAATGTTGCCTTTCCGTCTGGCGGACACAGATGGGTTCGCCACGTCATGGCCCTTGCCTGCCCAATACCAGATGCCGAGCAGGCATTTCTTTGCCAGAAAAGCCGTACCCTGCCTGGCCAGCCAGTGTCATCTAAAATTTCAAGCGAGTTGTCTGCATCTGTGTCCGGAAAAGTCCATCTGACCACCGACACATGGACTAGTAAGCACGGCCAAGGCCACTATATCTCTGTGACAGCTCACTGGGTGAGCTGGGTGGTTGTCTCTGGGGGTGAGGTGGCTCTCAGGCTCGGCGCACGTTCTTCAAAACGCAGGGATGGTGCAGGGCTCTTTCCCCCAAGGTCCTCTGGTGGCATCCGTGCCCAGAAACAACAGGCCTTGTTGAAATTAATCTGCTTGGAGGACCGTCCACACACAGGTCAGGAGCTGTGGACGGCTCTCCGCAACGAGGACCGAGCGCTGGCTGGGTGCCAAGAACCTTGTGCAGGCAAGGTGGTGTGCGATAACGGGCGAAATCTGATGGCCGCCCTTAAGATCGGTAGGCTGGAGCACATCCCTTGCCTGGCACATGTCATAACCTTGTCTCAGAAATTTCTAAGAGCTACCCGGGTCTGGACTGCCTGCTGAGGAAGGCTCGAAGTCTAAGCTCGCACTTCCGCCGTTCGCACCCTGCTTCGTCCCGCCTGGCTGCGTTGCAGCGTCAGCTCGGCCTCCTCGTCAACCGTCTCATTGTTGACGTGGCAACACGCTGGAATTCACCCTCCACATGCTCCAGCGATTGTGGGCAGCAGCGCAATGCCAGTTACGCAGTACGAAGTGACACATGGCCTGACAAGCAGCGGTGCGGACCTCGGGGTGTTGAGCCACGAGAGTGGAGGCAGGTGAAAGAGCTCTGCCCCATCCTTGCCAGTTTTGAAAAAGCCCCCCAAAATGGTCGTGAGGAAAATGCCTTGTCAGCATGGATTGTGGTGATCTTAGTTCGGGGAACGATGTTGGACACTCTGAAAAAAAGGGTTTCCCGCCAGCGAGGAGGGGGAGCGGACACAGATGTGGACACGGGCCTTTCTTCCGTCAAATCCAAAGGGCCCCGACGTTTTCAAAATTTAAGGGGTCTTATTGGGCAGTGGTTGGGGTCCAGAGTATGAAAGGGTGGGCATCAGCTCTCAGGGTGCATATTAGGAAAGCAGGGTGTTTTAAAGGTGGGGGTTCGGAGACAGCGGGGAGGAGGAGGAGGGGTATTCAAGACACGACGTTCCCGAGCCCCTGCCTTGGGAAAGAGGTTGGGCAAATTTTGAGGCGGAGGGGGAAGATGGGGAAGATCAGTTTGCTATTGCCCCTCGACCGAGGTTTGGGAAATCAAGGCCCCCTCTCTCCTTGGTGTTTTGGATGCTCCATTTCCCCCAACTGATCTCGCATTAGGCCATCAAAATAAAACAACGTTATGGGGGGCCACCCCCCTGGTCCCCGGGACAAAAAAATCAGCGTTTCCTTTACCCACCCAAATAGAGAGTAAAAAGCTGTAAATGGAGACCTTTCTGATTGATAAAATGGAGACAACTGTTGCGTCTTTCACGTTCCCAAAAATTTCAGGTGGAAAACATCGCGACGTGACAGCAGTAGATTGAAGAGCCGTGCGGCGCAGAGCGGGAAGGGGGGCAGAACCCAATGGATAGGTTGAGCGATTACGTTGGCTTCGAATGGGGATAGTCGATAGTCGGCCACCATCGATAAGGTTTTTCGATAAATCGATAGTCGATCATCTCCGATGCCATTAAAAGTTTGGGAGGCAACAACACCTTAAATTTTTTACACCCAAAAGGGCTGGAGAAGCTGGAATTAAAGCCCAACGTCAAAGGAAACCCGTACATCTTAGGCAAACATTAGGCTATAA
>JAODAL010083300.1:0-11299 GCA_025379985.1 Phyllomedusa bahiana
TGAACATTAAATTGAAGAAACGAAACAGATGCCCCAATTTGGTCATGGGCCTGTCTGAAAATTCTCATTCTACTGTCAAGTAGGTTAAGGGAAATTAGGATCAAGGCAGGTGGGCTTTAAACATGGTCACCGGGTTCAGTAGCGGGCCGGGATTTACAAGTGGGTGTGGTAGAGCCAGGGCTGGTGTTCGCCATCTATTAACATGCAGGTTCAGCTAGCAGGGCCGGAGTTACAGTGGGTGCGGTGAGAGCCAGGGCAGGTGTTCGTTATCTATTAGCACGCAGGTTCAGCTAGCTGTTGACAATTGTGAAGAACAAATGTCTGTTAGAAACCACATTTTTTAAAATAGGACCTGTAGTATAGCTGTATTTCGCAGCAGCATGACCCCAAAATAATAAAAATGACTTCTCAGCCACTGTTAAAAATTGTGAGGGAGAAATGCCCCTTAGAAGCCACATTTCTGTTCAAAGGACCTTGATTATAGCTGTGTCTCACAGCACCATGACCCCAAAACCATTGATAGTGCAAAAAATTTTAAAGATGAAGTGAGTAAATGGAATATGTTTTTTTCATGAAACCGTGTACAATTGGTGTCTTTTACAGTCTCCTCACTGCAAAACCTGTAAAATGAACTTTTGGGAACTGAGAATAAAATTGCAGTATTATTTTTTTTTCTAGAGGACCATTTCTATTTGAAGAGCAATGTGAAGTAGACCGGCAACTAATCGGTGACCTCGGCAATTGGGGCCACAACATCATCAGAGATCCACGCCTGATTTATTTTGATGAAAGTCAAACGATCAACATTATCAGTGGAAAGTCATATGCGTTTGTCTGTAATGACTCCTCCAGCTGTGCTGAAGGTGCGCTCAGATATGACACTGGCTGCTGGGCAGGACAACACCTCTATGGTGTGGCGAGCGAGCTCGGGCCCTTCATCCATTTTGGATACCCAGAATTAGATTTGGTCCGTAACATATCAAAAACCATCGGTGTTTATACGGAGATAGTCGTGCACCATGATCTTAAGCTGGTCTCTGTGTGTTATATGTGTGCCCTGCATTACATGCGTTGGTGAGGTGGTAAATAAGGATTGCCAGAGGTCACCCATTAGGCTTCTGCCACAAAGCTTGCTACTGTTGCTGCTGCTACGGCTACTTGCCACTCTACTGCTGTCACGTTGCTGACGTTGTTCCACCGTGACATTTAAAGAACGTGAAGCAGACGCAACAGATGTCTCCAGTTGATCAATCAGCACATTCTCCAATTCCTGCATTTTACTCTCTATTTGGGTGGGTGGAAGGAAAGTGTTGAGTTTCGCTTTGTACCGGGGATCGAGGAGGGTGGTCACCCAGTAACTGTTGTTCATTTTGTTGGCCTTAATGCGAGGATCATGTTGGAGGTAATGGAGCATCCAAGCACTCATGTGAGAGATGGAGCCTTGATTTCCAAAGCATCTGGGTTGAGGGGCACTAGCAAACTGATCTTCCTCATCTTCCTCCTCTGCCTCACATCCATTCCAACTTCTTTCCAAGGCAGGGACATCGGTAATGTCGGTTTCCAGGAATACCTCATCCTCTGCCTCAGCTTCAACACAGCCCTGACTTGCCTCAGGTGCTGTAACCTAAGGGCTGATGTGCCACCTTGCACTAGCCCTGGACCCCGAACCACTGCCTAATTAAGACCAATAAAGTTGTGAAACTGTCGGGCCTTCTGGATTCGACGGAGAGAAAGGCTCTGTGTCCGCATCTGTGTCCGTCTCCTCCTCCGTCGCTGGAGGGACCTGCTGTTTCAGAGTGTCCAACACTTGTTCCTGACATAAGATCACCATAATGCTCCTGCTGACAAGAGCATTGTCCGCACTGACCATTTTGGTGGCTTCTTCAAAACTCGCAAGGATGGTGCAGAGCTCTATCACTTGCTTCCACTCTTGGTGGCTCAACCCCCGAGGTCCGCACCGCTGCTTGTCAGGCCATGTGTCACTTCATACTGTGTAATGGCATTGCGCTGCTGCCAGAATTGCTAGAGCATGTGGAGGGTGGAATTCCAGCGTGTTGCTACGTCAACAATGAGACGGTTGATGGGGAGGCCAAGCTGACGATGTAACGCAGCCAGCCGGGACAAAGCAGGGTGCGAACGGTGGAAGTGTGAACTCAGACCTCGAGCCTTCCTCAGCAGGCAGTCCAGACCTGGGTAGCGCTTAAGAAATTTCTGGACGACGAGGTTCATGACGTGTGCCAGGCAAGGGATGTGCTCCAGCCTACCGATCTTAAGGGCGGCCAGCAGATTTTGACTGTTATCGCACACCACCTTGACCGGCACAAGGTTCTTGTCACCCAGCCAGCGCCCGGTCTCGTTGCAAAGAGCCGTCCACAGTTCCTGACCTGTGTGTTGATGGTCTCCAAGACAGATTAATTTCAACACAACCTGGTTTCTCTGGGCACATGATGCTACCAGTGTACCTTTGGGGAAAGAACCCTGCATCATCCCTGCGGTTTTGAAGAGCGTGCACCGAGCCTGAGAGCCACCATCACCACCAGAGATATCCACCCAGCTCACCCAGTGAGCTGTCATAGAGATATAGCGGCCTTGGCCGTGCTTACTAGTCCATGTATCAGCGGTGAGATGGACTTTGCCGGACACAGATGCAGACAACGTACTTGAGATTTTAGATGACACGTGGCTGGCCAGGGCAGGGACGGCTTTTCTGGAATCTAGTATTGGGGGCAGGCAAGGACCATGATGTCGCAGAACCCATCTGTGTCTACCAGACAGAAAGGCAACATTTCCAACGCCAAAAGCCTGGCAATGCCGACATTCAGGCTTTTGGCTTTGGGATGGTTTGGGTTAAAGTGTTTCTTCTGCTCCCAAACCGGGTAGACAGAAGGCTGGCTGCTAGACTGGCTGCTGTATGGCGTGCAGATTGATGGAAGGAGAAGGGGTAGGCTGTGTCTCTGGTGGTGCTGGTGGTACTCAGGCGACAGTGGAGGCTGAAGTGGAGGCTGATACTTGATCATGACGCTGAGAGACATGGGCAGTTGAGGAACGCTTGGTCTTAGAAGTGGCAGAGGTGGAGAAGGCGGAGACAGAGGGTGTGACAGTGGTTGGAAGCCCGGGATCGGTGTGGTCTTTTTTTCGTCAAGTGTTCCCTCCATTTCAACTCATGCAATTCGCTTGCCTGTATTTGACATGTTGGTGGGGGTTTAAACACCAAGATTCTTCCCTCTACTGATGCGTTTACGGCAAAGGCGGCATATGACATCGCTGGGGGAATTGGAGGCTTGATCGAAAAGGCCCAGGCTTGAGAGGTCCTGGACCTTTTCGACGGCGATAAGCGAGGAGCGGTGTTTCCGCTGATCATGGCTGCCGGGATAATCTCAGCGGACTTGTGCAACCGCCCTCTCCCTTTTTGAGGCGGGACCCGTACTGACACTACCCTATCGTCTTCCTCCTCGTCCAGTGATCAAGTGCTCGCAAACAAATTCTGCTGAAAAGACCTCTTTGGATCCGTAATGTCGTCATCATCATAATCAACACAGGTGACTTCCTCATCCTGACATTCTCCATCCTGGAGCTGCGGGCTACAAGCAACAGGCACTGCAAGTCGTTGCTGACCACCCGGGATTTTTGCCGATTGACCGGCCTCCTTTTCCTCCTCTGATGGCATCAGCGATTGCGTGTCAGAGAAGAAAAAAAATCATCCTCTTTGGCCTCTTGATCTTTTGAAATGCCTTCTGACCCCAACCACATTTTGTCATCAAAGAGGTCTTCAGAAAATGGATTATCCACAGTGGTGGGTACATGAGTTGACATTTGGGCTGCCTTGGATTCATGTTGGATGGATGCTGACGATGATGATGACGACATTTGTGGCCGTGACTTGGAGGACGAGCATGTAAGACTGCTGGACGCAGGTTGCATCAACCACTGAAGAACAGATTGGCGACGCTGTTCGTTACTGAGATTCACAGGGCACCGACCCATCAGTCACAGGCCTGACGGTCCTGCAACTGACGATCCACTGGTTAGCGTATTGTCGCCAGCACTGGATGGAGCACCTTCTCTCGTACCTCTACCTCCATGTTCTACACCCCTCTTTGCTCGCTTACCACCTGCAGTTCGCTCCATGTTCAGAAATATAAAAATGTAAAAGGTATGGAAGAGTTTTTGACAGTCTCTTTTTGAAAGACGGCAAATCACAGCTATTCTTAAATCCCTCTAATTTTCCCAAAAGCCAACTAGGATTAGAAACAGAATTGTTTCTATCAAATATCTGTGAAATGTGATCTGGTGGAAGAACCGTAACACAAAATCAACAGTGTTCTTCCTTCAGTCCCTGAGATTTACACATGAAATAATGTGTAAAACAATTTGCGTATAAGTGCACGATTAGTGCCAAACTGAGACGCACTGAGAGAAATAGAAGTATTGAACAGTTATATGGATTAATGTGGCGGCCTTCGCACCACTGACAACAGGCGTAATTTAGTATAAAATATGTATAAAACAATATGCGTACAACTGAGCTCTATGCGCCAAACAGATGCACGGACTGCAATAAGAGTATTTAAATCTTCTATGGATTAATATGGCGGCCTTCACACCACTGACTACAGGAGTAATTTACTATAAGATATGTATAAAACAATAGGCGTACAACTGAGCTCTATGCACCAAACAGATGCACGGACTGCAATAAGAGTATTTAAATGTTATATGGATTAATATGTCGACCGTCGCACCACTGACAACAGGTGTAATTTACTATAAAATATGTATAACACAATATGTGTACAACTGAGCTCTATGCGCCAACCAGACGCATGGACTGCAATAAGAGTATTTAAATTTAATATGGATTAATATGGCGGTCTTTGCACAACTGAAAACAGGCGCGATTTACTAGGAAATATGTATAACACAATATGCGTACAACTGAGCTCTTTGTGTCAAACGGACGCACGGACTTCAATAAAACTATTTAAAAGTTATAGAGATAAGTTATGCCGGTTTTTGGGAACACTGACACGCATTGATTGCAATAGAACTGAAAAAACAGGGACAATTTCACCTCCTATCAGAGGTTTGCTGGCCAAAAAAGTGGTAAAAAACAATGCTTTTTCAATTCAATGTCACAGAACACACTGAGCTGCACAATATCTCCCTTCCTCCTCCTCCTCAAAGCCGCCTCCAATCTTTGCTGTTAGCAGCGGGTGTCAGCGGTAAAAATTATCCACCATACTCATACTTTCATTGTTAGTAAAGGGTTAGTAAACTTTGCAATATAACTTGCATGTAACCACAGACTGTAATGAAGCAACAAATGAATCAAAAAGTGACTGCTTCAACTCATCAATATACAGTAGATGCTACATGAATGTATATGATAGACAAGCCACATCACCATATAGATTTCATATTATTATTTAATTACAAAACTCATAAAATATATATGTAAAATATGCACTAAGTTCAGAATAGGTAATTTACACCTTACTTCCAGATGCATATCAGTACAAAATAAGCAATAAATATAGATAGTATATCCAATAAAATACAATTCATAAATTATAGAAGCATGAATAAAAGAAACAGAACTAATTTATTAGTGTAGGATAAGAATACTTATTTCATAGATAATACATATAAAGATACTTTAAGGTATATAGGGAGGTAAATATACCAATAAATAAATATCAAGGCACATAGAAATTTTTGCTACTTAGAATACATGAAAAATGTTTGAAGTTTTTGGATGTGCAAACCAAATATTGTTTTCTAGACTGTATAGGAGAGTGGCTGCCCCCTCATTGGTTTTCTTGCACTCTACCCACTTGCACAGGCTTTTAAATCAAAGCAGAGTACCTTGCAGCTGGAGCCTTCTCTCCCTGAAATGTGGAGGTCTGAACAGGCACCAAGAGAGGTAACATTAGAGTAGGTTCCCACCTGTATTGAGGTCACCTTGCTGATTGTCAGGTGGGCTTACTCAGTTTTGATCAAAAATGTAAACTAAGAACCTCAACATTTTTTCATGTATTCTAAGTTGCAGAAATGCTTTTCCAAAAATTCCTATGTGCCTTTTGATAGTTTTTTAGTGTTACTAGTGTGCTGCTGAGATTGTATTGTGTTTGTCTGTAAACTGCCAGACATTTTTTGCAGAAATCCACAGACATGAATGTTGTACATGTCTGCAAAAAAACGCACCAAAAAAAATGCAAAAAAAAAAAAGGCAAAAAATGTGCCCAAAACGGTCAGTTTTTGAGCTGTTTTTGACCTGCACTGGACAAAAAACTCAGTTTTATGAACGGTTTTAGGATTTGGTTTTCAGTGAGTTTTTGTGTCCAATGTCGTGTAGACTTAGCCTTAGAGTTATTGAACAGGGAAAAGCCTTGTGCCAACCTGTCAATCACTCATCAGCTAATAGTGTGCCTTGACAGCATGTTAGTTTTTCTCTCTCACTAGAAGCATCCTCTCATGACAAATTCAACTCTGCTGGCTCACATTTATATTTACAGCTAGACATTGTTCATGGAGAGTGTCATTTTTCTTTTTCTATTTTGTTCTTGTTTTTTTCAAACCCTCCATCAGCAATGTCCCTTTAACAGGCACAGCTAGAAATAGCAAGTAGAAGAGCGGAAATGTTAGTCAATGCTGTAGAACCATCCACAGCCTACACAGGAAGTGGGAACCTGAAGAAAGAGGAGAAGAGCAGATTCTGTGAAAACAGCCAAATAATAAAACCCCGTTAATTGCTTTAAGTCAACTCCTTATGCTTCATTAGGTTTAGCTACCTGTGGTAGGTATTTGATTTAGGATTGCCATCTATTAGCACTGGCATGGAAATAAAAAGTCTGGGTGGCAGGTTCATCCATTTTTTATGTAAATCACCCCTTTTTATTTTAACATGGCTGGACCATTGTGTAAACTGAGCACTTCATACCCTTCGTCTCACCCCATACACCCTTATAGATTGTCAGCTCTTGCGAGCAAGGCCCTCTTACCTTGTGTCTGATCTGTAAGTAGCTTTTTCTGTATTGTTTGTTTTTGTTTGTACTTATACCCTCTAAATTGTAAAGTGCTGCGGAATATGTTGGCGCCATATAAATAAAGATTATTATTCCACCACACTTTTTTGAAACCGGAAAATTAAAGAAACTCCATTTAAGCATCAATGCTAGAATGAGGTACTTATGGTAGACTGAACTACAATCTGACACATTTGCTCAGATTTCATCTGCTTACAAAAATAAAAATTATTTATGTTTTTAAAACATTCCATTTTTAATGTTTGTCACAAATTCATGCTTCACCCATGATGAGATTAACAGATACATACATACAGGATTAATATGAACCTTGGAACAATTTCACAAGTTCTTTTGCTTTGATACTAATGCAAATTCTGATAAAATATGGTACAAAAGAAAACTATCTTAATTTGTTTATGCAAACGCCCACAGTTTGAAATTAACAATTTACAGCTTGCTAATAAACACAGTTATCCAGACGGGAATTAAGATGTGTGTTGTGAATGTAGATAAATACATTTCAACACAATCCGCTCCTTTAAACATGCACCTGCAGCAGATGGCGTCTGTTTTGATATGCTCTTGTTATCTTGCTACAAGAATTTTCAATCCCAGTTGTCAGGCCGTAAGCACTGACCGTGAATGTTAAAACACACATGCAGCATTGCCAATGGCATAGACACTTCCTTTAGTATTGCCTTATTACAGTCAACATTACTCAACTTAACCCTTTACCTTTGGCTGCGTTCAAAATGTCCCAGTTACTCACCAAATGCAACCTAATTTTTTTAGCATCTGTTTAATGCATAATCTTTGTTCTGTAGATAACTTGGTTGATTGAATTTTCTAATTTTATGTAGGAATAGCTCTATTCATAAACAAGTTTGATATTAGCAGTTATTGCAACAATATAGGCATTTTAAACATTTTTTTTTTGGTAAGTAAATATTTTTTCTTCCTAAATTGTTGCTTTTTGTTTTTTTTTTTTTTTTATATATTTTTAGTGCTCTCTATACCATAAATATTTACAGCAACATGCATATCAAACATGGCAGAATGCCCTTAATAGTTTCCCCCAAAATGAGTCCATACAGTGTAGTGTTGCACTATGGATTGGTGTCTAGGTCAGATTCAAATTAAATATTTGTGCATCAGTTCATATCAGCCCAAATTGAATTACAACCAAAAATCTTGAAATAAAAAAAGGCAACTATAACTCTTAACCTAAGTTAGAGATAGGGTTGTTATGAGGTTTTAACGTATTGGTATGGCAATACAGTGCTCCCGTTGCAGCCTCGCCTCCAGTCTGATGTACCATCTGGTGTAATTTCTGGTTACCATAACATTGGACATATACTGAAGTAACCAGAAGTGGTGTCAGATGTAACATCTCACATCAGGCTACATTAGGCTTATGGTAAAGTAATTGAAAGTCACGTTGAACTTTCACAAATAGGACTGTAAGTTAGGCTGCAATAATAGCATTGCATTGCCGGACAGGAAAGTTAACCTCCTAAAACCCTTGAAACAGCCCTAACCCTAACTTGGGGTTTATTATGGTTAGGGATAGAGTTAGAGTAAAATATTTGGTTTTGGGACATTGCAAGTCTGAATTTTTTGTACCTATATAGAACTAAACATGGCCATTAATTGACTAATGGTAGACAGGAATTAATATTGCAATATTGAGTGTCTATATTTTTAAGTTTACTTTGTAACATATCCTGTTGTTGTATACTGTTTGTGTCTTTTTGTATGTATTCAGCCTTTTATATATGTGCCTGAATTATTTCAGTTAGTGATCGGTTACTTAAGTCAAGTGTTTTCTGCTGTAATAATTATGCTATGACTAAGTCCCTGCTTACTGCGGACTGAAATATGTAAGATTTTATCCTGTATGTGGTTCTTCTTTGGCTTCTTATAAATGAGGATTTTATTTTTGTAAATGCTAAACATTCTTCTGTAAAGAATAGATCTTACCCATATGAACTTAAAGTGAAGCCAGAATAAATCAAGATGACTGCAAGAGCCAAGTTTCAAGCTTTTCATGTTTAGGTAGTTTTAGGAAAAAGGTTCAGATAAAGACCTTACATTGTTGTCTGCTTTGGATATTTTTTCTGTTAGAAGGGTCAACGCATAATAAGCTGTTCACTGCATGTCCTAAAGCTGGGCCACTCAGATATCAACTGCAATCCGTATGGAAACATAGCATCAAACTTTTAATTTGCTTGCAGCGCTATCACAGGGAAGTTACAAATTACTCACTGACATCAATGAACTGACATCAGTATAGAAAATACAGACTTGTTGGGTCCTCGAAGCAAAAGACACAATGGGGCAGATTTATCAAGGTAGTTGCGCCAGAATTCTGCCTCAATTTGCACCAAAAACAAGCCTTTCGCCACATTTACTATGTGTTTTAGACAGTTTCAGGTGCTTCTGCGCCGCGTTCGACAAAGTGGGCGTGGCTTAAATGCGACAAGAAATGCGCCAGGATGTGCAACCAAATTCTGGCGTAAAAGTAAGCCAACTTAAAGATGGTACAAACTGAGACTAGACAGTTCTAACCTGCGCCAGATTTACCACCACTATGATAAATTTGGCGCATTTTAAGACTCTCTAGTCTAAGTTTACGCTGTCTAAAAGTTAGACACTTTTGATAAATCCGCCCCAATGTGTAGCAGATCTCAGTTGTGGCTATACAATGGGGCCCTAAATGAACTACCACCTTCTAGTCACTCTGTTATGCTGCCTTTGTGTGTCTAGGAATGAGTTTTCTGGATAAGACAACACAAATAATCCAGACTATAAACTGAATTGTTTAAGAAGTAGAGATATTTAGACTGCTTTTGCACGGTAAGATTATGGGCAACATGTATGAAATTTGGCGTTTACATGCCAAATTTCATGCAGATTAAAATAGTATAGAATGCGCATGATTTATTAAGCCGCTCTACAGTGGAAAAAAAAAATACTGGACTCCTAATAATCAAGGTAGGAGAGACCTATAGATGAATATAACCCGACATTAACACTACCAATATAACAAAAAACTACAAGAGAAATTATAATGCCTATGGGTACAGATAGAAAATGACTAAAAAATAACTTTTAATAATACCATTAAAATACAACAAAGTATCATATAATACCTACCATACAAATATATACAATTATGAAAAATTTGAAAAAATGAAAAATATATGCAAAAAACAGAGAACCCACCCCGAAAAGGGCGACCCCGCACAGGAACCCCTAACAACAAGGCTCTACAGTGGGTCATAAATCAGGTACAGTCACATACACTCTGAAAGTGGTATACCTGTTTCAGCAGGAATGTGCCTAGAATTGCTGTAGCGACGCTATAAATCTATAGCTTCGTATGGTTCTAGTGAACCCCACCTCTCGCACGTCCCCAAAATCAGGCGCATTATAAAGTGCTGAGGGCATTCTGTAGTGTGCTTGATAATGGCGTTTGGGAGGCATTTCAGTGAAGTGAACGGGGCTGCGCCTGATATCTGGCTGAAAATACACTAGACTTCTGGCACAGCCCGTTCATACATGTCCCCCTATGTATCTAATATCCCTAGAAAACTTCTTTCTAACTATGTGGAGGTGATTAGACTGATGAAGATGAGAAGGCAGTGGTTTGGCAATATATGTAAAATCTGGGGTTTGGTAATGAATTGAGGAGAGAAGTCACTTTGAACCATATATTCTAATATTTCCTGTCTAACATATTGCCAACATTATCTGACAAAAAGGGTTTAAGATTGGGAGGGGAAAATGTGTTGCTCGACTTGTGAAAAAATATGGATTTTGGACATCTCCAACCTGAATTTTTTTCTCTATCCCTAATGATAACCCTAAGCCTAACTTGGGGACTAGGGTTAAATCACCAAAACAGTAACAAACTTACCATTCAGCAGCGCTCCTGATATAGGGAATCCCCGGAGCAGCACAAGTCCTGCTGGACCTAACTACCGGTTATCGTAACAAGAAGAAGTGCCCAAATGAAAGGAAGAAATGGACAAATCAAAGGGACGGTGATCTGAGAGCCCGACTGGACTGGGAGTGTCATAGAATAGTAAGTTAACACCTAAAAAACCTTAAGCCAACTTAAGAGAGTCAATGTTTTGGTAATTTATGGCACATTTGGATTTGCTTGGATTCAGGTCAAATCTAACATTGACTTGCATCCAAGGAGCAACACTCTTGAAAAATAAGGCAAGGAGAATGTTCTATCTAATCAGAAACCACCTCATAAATAA
>JAODAL010083301.1:0-11299 GCA_025379985.1 Phyllomedusa bahiana
GTTACTGTGGAGTGCTGCGTGCGGGTAAAATGTTCCCCCCCCTTTATTCTGATGAAAGGGCGGGAAAAGCGCGTCCCTGAATACGCCCGGGGGACAAATGTATTGTAAGCCGTCGTCAAAAAATGAAAGGAGGAGGAATCCAACCAACACTGGGGAACAGTTTTTACAGAAAACGAAGATAAGGGACACTGTGAAAACAAGACAGCTCTGCAAATGACATCCAAATGCAAAGTTGCTTGTTTTCACTGTCCCCTTATTCTGAAGACCATTTACTGATACAACTCCTTTAAATTATTTTCTTTATATGCATTTTTTATTTCCCATATGGGGCTAGACAATGCTTCATCACCTTTATAATACATTACTGTTTTACTATGTATTATTGTATATGCGACAGGCAGCCTATAAGACTCTATATGAGCAGAGTCTAGTAGGCTGCTATACATGGCAGATCTGGAGGACATCATTTGGTCTTTGGCAGCCATGGCATCCATGGGACCTTTTTATCGAATTGTAGGGGTGCCCATGGATGACATGGAGAGCTAGCTCTGTTCCCTGAAGTGGAAATCAGAGCCTGGCTGTACATTACACCTGGCTCGCACTGTGATGGTGTGGCCACAACCTCTGAGCCCACACCATCTTAGTACCAAACATGGCACCTGGGAGACTTGCCAACTCTCCGGTGCCCACCACTAGCTGCCAGTGCTGAAAATGAATGAGCCACACTTTATAGCAGGCCTCCTCAAACTGCGGCCCTCCAGCTGTTGGGAAACTACAAATCCCATCATGCATTTATATAATCTATAACAGTGGGCATGATGGGAGTTGTAGTTTCCCAACAGCTGGAGGGCCGCAGTTTGAGGATGCCTGCTGTATAGGGTAGAATACCTATAGGCGTGATAATCCATAGCTATATCATTTTTCTTCTCCATTCTTCACACTGAACAATTATTGGTATAACTGCTCAGAAACTAGCAAACTGTGTAATATCTGGTTGGTATAAATAAGCCCTGTTCATTGACATACGTTTAATGTGATGTCTTTATTGTACTTTCTCTAACCCACACCCACGTCAACACACGGGCTTCATATCATAGGATACATATAACTTTACCAGAGTGTTTTTGTAAGGTGCATTGACACAGAACCCAAAACATTTTGGGAACACGCAAACTTTTTACAGATGGGGCTGTGGTCACAATGGCAGCCACAGTGGTGCTTGGGTATTGAAAATTGTGGAGAGGAAATTGGGGTGCTTTGACTTTAAATTTCTGGGTATAGTCAAAGGGAGTTTTGGAGCTAAATTTGCCAAATTTTTTAGACAACCGCCGTCTATCAGACATCTCTGAGGTCTTGAGCGTGTAATGAAAACCAGAATTTTTGGGGCCTGAAGGGTGAAAGGGGTTTTTTTAAAAAAAACGGGGTTAATAGACCTTTCATATTTTTTTTGAAGGGGGGAGGAAACCGGGTGTATTTTTAAAAAAAACCCCAAAATTAGCTTGTTCAGAACACACGACTCCAGGGAGAGGGTTGGTGGGGTTTTCAAAAAAGAAACTTTTAAAAAGCCGGACATGAAATACAACACGGTTTGCACCCCAAGTAAAAAACCAAAAAAAATCCAACCCCAAACAAAATCTTATACTGACATTGGTTTAAAAAAAACCCATTTCCCAAATACTTTTTTTAGGGGGGAAGTTTTTTTGGTTGTTATAGGGGAATATTTCATACGGGAAACCCTCTTCTTTTAAAGGCCCAGGTGCAGAGCGGTTTTCCCAAAAAGTGTTTTTTCCTTTTTGGGGGGGGACCAAACATTTTCCTATATTAACAAAACCACCCCAAAATGAATTTGGAATAAAGAATTTATTAATACCTCTTACCCCTGCGGGGGGGCCAGAGTAATGAAACAAATTTCTTTCCCAAAATCCCCAGATTGTTTCTGCCCATTGCTTTGGGCATCCTTGTGTCAAATTAAATAGGGGGGTGAGCTTTATTTAATGGGAGTCATAATGCCTTCTACAAACAACTAAACCACACCTGCTATAGTTGTTGTTGAGGAAGTAATTGCCTTTGACTAACAGAATTAGAACGGAGGGAAGAATAAACTCTGGGTAACTGGGTGGCCCAAGGGGAAAGGCGAAAATTTTGGGCCCTGGATTTTTGAAGGGCGCCAGGGAGAACTGAACAAGCCACACAAAGAGGGGGCACCAAATGAACTTTGCCCCAAGGTTTAAAAAACCAAAAATTACAATCTGGCAAGAAAATGAAACCATGGTAGTGTATAGCGGGCAATAACTAATTCCTGTCCTGGAAACTTAAAGCGGTTGTTTTTTTTTTAATGGGATACTGCTGCCAATTTAAAATAAAAAATATTTTTTAACGGCTTAAAGGGAAAACCGTCACATAGGTTATCCCCCCCTTTCTGAGGACGCAAAAACCTGTGCAGACCTGTGTTTCCAGCGCGGCCCCCATTTTGTAAGATGTGTTATTTTGAGCTTTTAAATGCTAAATACTGTTCCTGGAGGGTTACCCGCCCCCAAACGTACCCCCGCCCACCTGACATTTTATTACATGTTTCTACCTATTAAAGTAATGGGTTTAAATTAGTTGTGAGGTGGGCGGGGGCTGCCTAGGTGGCGGGGTATGAAAAAACTGACTCTTTGCATGACTCTTTTCTGGCTGAAAATTGCAGATTTGAGCATTAAATACTCTAAAACTCCAGCATCTTACAGAATAAGAGACACAGCTGATTGGCTGCAGTGATGACAACGCGCTCCGAAGAAGACTGGAGGAAAACCGCAGACTGGTGGAGAGTGAGGATGGTGCAGTGCTGGTGAGAGCTAAGTGCGTATATGTTTTTCTTATTTTGAAATGGAAGCTTGAATGATTGAACAACCCCTTTAAGTTTGGGCCCCCAGAATCAACTCCACTGCTGGGCCAAAGAAATCAACTCCACTAGTGGGCCCCAGAATCAACTCCAATAGTGGGCCCCAGAATCAACTCCACTGGTGGGCCCCAGAATCAACTTCATTGGTGGGCCTTCAGAATCAACTCCACTGGTGGGCCCCAGAATCAACTTAATTGGTGGGATCAACTCCACTAGCAGGCCCCAGAATCAACTCCACTAGCGGGCCCCAGAATCAACTCCACTAGCGGGTCCCAGAATAAGCTCCACTGGAGGGCCCCAGAATAAACTCCACAGCTGAGCCCCAGAATTAACTCCACTGTGGGTCCCAGAAATCACTCCACTGGTGGGCCCCAAGATCAACTTAATTGGTGGATCAACTCCACTAGAGGCCCAGAATCTAACTCTCACTGGCGGGTCCCAGAATCAACTCCACTGGTGGGCCCCAGAATCAACTTAATTGGTGGGATCAACTCCACTAGCTGGCCCCAGAATCAACTCCACTGGCGGGTCCCAGAATCACCTTCACTTAGGGGCCCCAGCATCAACTTCCTTGGTGGGATCAACTCCACTAGCAGGCCCCAGAATCAACTCCACTGGCGGGTCCCAGAATCAACTCCACTAGCGGGCCCCAGAATCAACTCCACTGGTGGGTCCCAGAATAAGCTCCACTGGTGGGCCCCAGAATAATCTCCACTGGTGTGCCCCAGAATTAACTCCACTGGTGGGTCCCAGAATCAACTCCACTAGTGGGCCCCAGAATCAACTCCACTAGCGGGCCCCAGAATCAACTCCACTAGCGGGCCCCAGAACTCCACTAGCGGGCCCCAGAATCAACTCCACTAGTGCGTCCCAGAATCAACTCCATTTGTGGGCCCCAGAATCAACTCCATTTGTGGGCCCCAGAATCTACTCTACTGGTGGGCCCCAGAATAAGCTCCACTGGTGGGCCTCAGAATTAAATCCACTGGTGGGCCCCAGAATTAACTCCACTGCTGGGCCCCAGAATTAACTCCACTGCTGGGCCCCAGAATTAACTCCACTGCTGGGCCCCAGAATTAACTCCACTGCTGGGCCCCAGAATCAACTCCACTTGTGGGTCCTAGAATCAACTCCACTGATGGGCCCCAGAATAATCTCCACTGGTGGATCCCAAGAATCATATCTACTGGTGGGCCTCAAGAATCAACTCTACTGGTGGGCCCCAGAATCAACTCCACTGGTGGGTCCCAGAATAAGCTCCACTGGTGGGCCCCAGAATAAGCTCCAGTGGTGGGCCCCAGAATTAACTCCACTGGTGGGCCCTAGAATCAACTCCACTGGTGGGCCCCCGAATAATCTCCACTGGTGGATCCCAAGAATCATCTCTACTGGTGGGCCTCAAGAATCAACTCCACTGGTGGGTACCAAGAATCAGCTCCACTGGTGGCGTAGACAGCCCAGTCTGATACTAAACCCATCCACCCATTTGTTCTCCGTTTGCAGGCTCTATTGCCTCTAGCCTCATGTTTGTCTATGATATTACTTTATCTGATTATAGTCACACTGATTTTCATACTCTCAGTCCCATAGAACAATGGCAACATTTATTTTTCTTATATCGGCTACAAGATGATGATCATCTCCACATGTTTTACATAATTCGGAACAGATGCATTAAGGATAAAAAATGATAGGAGGAAGTTCAAGCTTCTTTTTATAGAGAGCTGTGAACAAGGTGTGAGATGTAATCTATATCACTAGTAATGGACGGGCACCATGCTGAGGAGGGATCCATACTGATGAACCTTATGGAGATGACTTATGTAATTCACTATGTTCCTGCAAGGCTTGTAAAGGAAATGTACAGAGTATTGTGCACATATCAGATCCTGTGAAGTAGAGGAGCTATGGAGGTAAAAGCAAGAAGATAGTAGAGACGATAAAGCAAGAGCTATCAAACTGTCAATAGGGACAACCACCATTGTGTTACACAACCCAGCAAAAGTTGAGTGCACCAAAACCAAGGCTTAGATTTTGAGTTATTTCACAAGGGAACCACTGGAATAGAGGATCTTTGATTCTTTACTGTTTTTATTTGTCAGAAAAATTGCTGCCCCTCCTCCAAAATAATACATTCAAAAATTTAGAGAATGGATCTGAACTGCATATCTACATGTTATACAATCATTTACTCCTGTTAAGCAAAAATGTTGTCACGAGCGGCGCCGCAGCTCGTGGTCCGGGCTGCGGGCGCACTCATGTCCACCCTGTCCCCGTTGCACCTGGGGCGCGTGGTGCCGCGATCTACGGGCGCACTCGCTTCCACTGGCGGACTGTCTTACCTGACCGCGCTCCAGCTGCTTCTCCACTGACTGCTGGCCGGTGCGCGCATTCCCGCTCCCTAGGGGGGCGTGCGCGCCGGCTCTGTCAGATTTAAAGGGCTAGCACGCCAGTAATTGGGGTTGCCGGCCGCTGACCCTATATAATGGCTTCACCTCTTCCTTTACTCCGCCGATTCCATAGTGCCTTACCCTATGCAAGGAAGCCTTCTATATGTTCCAGTTGCCAATTCCGTGTACCAGTCGGCTTACGTTTCCCGACCATGAACCTTCGCTGCCTACCCTGACCTCTTGGCCCGTCCCCGACTACGAGTTTGTCTGTCGATTTGGTCCTGCGTTGCACCTCGGCTACCAAAGCAAGCAAGTTGTATCAGGGGTAGCGACCTGGTGGAATCCCGCCGAGGCAAGTCCAACCCGCCTTGCGGCGGGCTCTGGTGAAAACCGGGACCCACTTAGACCCCGCTCCCTGGCACGGCTATTACTACCGCTTGCGGTGGCCCAGCGGATCCACTACCGTGGTCCGTTACAAATGTACAGTAGGACTGTAGTAGGAATTGTGTAGAAGGACTTGTGTTTCAGAAAGGAACATGAGGTTCTTAGTTTTTATCAAACTGTATAAGCCCTCATGCTACTTCATGGGGACCCATTTTAGGCAGGTCCCTACACGAATGGTGACTTCCTTTCCAACAGCAGCAATAGTAACACCTACAGTGAAAGTGACGTAGCAAATCAACAATACCACTGGTGCCAGGCTAAACCCTGGCTCTGGGTCGCCATTGATTCCAGGGTGCTGTACATTCGAGAGGGGTTACATACATAACATATGTCAAATGAGTACAATGATAACGATGAATGACTTACAACTGGCACAACAGAGGGAGAGAGGGTCCTGCCCTCAAGGGCTTACAATCTACAAGGAGGAGTAAAGAGACAGAAGGTGAGGGGTAGACATGTTTGTGGGGTGTAGTGACAGCGGGGTTATTGTAGGTTATAGGTATTCCTGAAGAAATGGGTTTCCAGGTTGCTTTTGAACCTGGTGAAGATGGAGGAGAGTCTGATCTGTTGGGGCAGCGAGTTCCAGAGAATGGGGGAAGCATGAGAGAAATCTTGGAGACGGTTGTGTGAAGAGCTGATAAGAGGAGAACAGAGAAGAAGGTCCTATGAGGAGCGGAGACTGCGAGAGGGGAGGTATCTGGAAATTAGGGCAGAGATGTATGGAGGGGAGAGGTTATCAAGAGCCTTGTAGGTCATGGTTAGTAACAAAGCAAATGCGCTGGGCAATGGGAAGCCAGTGCAGGGATTGGTAGAGGGAAGAAGCAGAAGAGTAGCGAGGAGAGAGATGGATAAGACGGGCAGCAGAGTTGAAAATGATTTGAAGGGGAGCAGGAGTGTTAGATGGGAGGCCGCAGAGAAGGATGTTGCAGTCGTCTAGGCGGGAGCTGACAAGAGCATGGACAAGCATTTTTGTGGTGTCGAATTTGAGGAATGAGCGGATGTGGGAGATATTTTTCAGGTGGAGGTGGCAGAGGTGAGGGTTTGGATGTGTGGTTTGAAAGACAGAGAGGAGTCGAATATTACCCCAAGGCAGTGGACTTGCGGAACAGGTGAGAGAGTAGAGCCGTTGACCGAGACAGAGAGATCAGGTGGAGGGATGGAGTGGGACGGTGGAAAGAGGATGAATTCTGTTTTCTCCACATTTAGTTTTAGGAGACGGGAGGAGAAGAAGGAGGATATGGATGATAGACAGTCTAGAGTAGGAACCCACTTAAAAGAAGTCGCTATTAAGTGGCAAGTGTGCAAACACAATTTGACCAAAATGTGTCCTAAATTTTGTAAATTTTTGCTTGGCAGCAGTAGGTCAGTGTATAGCATGTACGGGTCAGGCCCTTTTATTCTATTTTTTAACAAATCCATTTATGCTGATGCCCAAATACTGTCACGTCAGAAGAGGTGCAGTGGGCCCCGACTGCCACCCAGCCCACTGTCCCTGCCTACTTGGCATGCTGCCCTAGGTGGCAGACCCTAACTGGACGACAAGCCCTACGCTACTTCGTGCAGGGCCGTCAGGGAAATGCAAAGTCAACAGTCCGGGTCGGTAACGGTCGGGAAGCCAAAGCCAAAAACGGGAACCAGAAGAGAAACGGAGAACAAGCCGAGGGTCAAACACTAGCGGTTACGCGGTACCAAACGGAGGACAAGATCGAGGTCAAGAAACAAGCCAAGGTAAAAAACTAGGAAGACAATCACAACAAACGCAGGGGAAAAACACAGGGGAACCCTTTCACAGGCAATGCCTGACAGAACTGAGCCAGTTTAAAAGGTTTTCCCGGGCACTGCCCCAGCAGCTGATTGGTACGGCGTCCGGGCCCTCTGTTTGGCCTGAGCGACACACCCTTTGTTGGGAGAGGCTGAAGCGCTGTCACTCCTGAGCTCCCGAGCAGCAGCTCTCCCCGGGTGTGGACCCAGCTCAGATGGTTTAACCCTTGCCGGGCGTTGCCGTGTTCTGACAAATACTATTTCAGTTCAAAGTCTGAATCACTCGATCATCTACCCAACTCGTCCCAACCCAGTGAGTCCACTACTAAGAGTACTTACACGGTATTTACAAAGATTCCTGCCCAAATACTCTTTAGGTCATACTAACTTTATATAGAAGGGTTCTTTCCCTCATACCCACTGTGTAAAATTAGGCACTGCCCGGGCACACCTGCGGTGTGTCCATATATTATCTGGACGGGCCTTTATTGGAATAGCTGTCATGAAATGCTACTGGGAAAAGTATGCCTAGATGTAGCTTCCTGGGGCGATAACCATTGATCAGAGGATTATTATGTTTACTTGATTTAAAGATGAAAGGGGTCACTAGAATGGGGCCCCCCATGCCTCTCGTCCTTAGGCTATGTCTACATGGTATAGCAAGACGATCATATTTTCAGCGGTTTTAGGATACTAAATAATAATAATATAATAGAAAAACGACCTGTAGTTTTTTCTCTGCTCGTCTGCTGGCACCGGCGCATTGTACAACATGTTGTATAATACGCCGGAACTTTGAGTTTTTCATCATTTTCCCATACAATCAATTGTATGGGCTGACAGCAAAAAAAGTGAGAACCAACCACAGTTTTTGCACAAAACATAACAAAAACCGCAGTTGTGCATCGGACAAAAAACGGTCGACTTTCGGATGTTTTGCTTCTGATGCAGTGGGGATTTAGCCGTACTCACTGCACTCACGCAGCAAGGAAGTGTTTGAATGGAACAGTGGTGTGACAATATACATGGACCAAATAACACTGCCACATCATGACCACATATCACCACCATAAACGGTTTGAATAATACTGTATAGTTACTGAATATTAACTATTACACTAAGACCACTATTACCACCATACAATGACCATATAGTGGTAGATACCAGTGTGCACAGGATCTGCAGACTGTATATTACCTCCATACAGTGACTATATAGTGGTATATACCATTATACACAGGTGCCCTACAGACTGTATATTACCACCATACAGTGACCATATAGTGGTAGTACCAGTGTACACAGGCTCTGCAGCCGTATATAAGTGATTACAGTGCAGTTACCTTTAGTGACTCACAGGTGAACTCTTATCTAATGAATCATTCTCTTTCTCCATTCAGTCCAGATTGCCATGTTGATTTCTCCCGGCCATGAATCCCTGCAGAATTTACCACACAAACACGTTAGACTCCAAACATTGAAAGTGCCCCCTTTAGATTAGTAGGCTCCCATTTGTGCCACCAGTAGGTAGGAACACACTCTAGTAGGTAGTTAGATAGTGCCCCTTCTGGTAGGTAAGCAGGTAGATAGGACTCCTTCTGGTAGGTAGGCAGGTAGATAGGGCCCGTCTGGTAGGTAGGCTGGTATATTGGTCCAGTTACTGCAGGTAGACTGGTATATAGGGCCAGATACAGCAGGTAGGCTGGTTTATAGGGCCAGTTACAGCAGGTAGGATGGTATATATGGCCAGTTAAGGTAGGTAGGTATATAGGGCAAGTTAAGGCAGGTAGGATGGTATATAGGGCCAGTTACAGCCAGTAAGCAGGTATATAGGGCTAGTTACAACTGGTAGGATGGTATATAGGGCCAGTTACAGCAGTTAGGATTAATATAGGGCCAGTTACAGCAGGTAGGGTGAATATAGGGCCAGTTACAGAAGATAGGGTGGTATAAAGGCACAGTTATAGCAACTAGGGAGGAATATAGGGCCAGTTCTAGCAGATAGGGTGGTATATAGGGCCACTTAGGGTAGGTATTCAGCCCTCCATAAAAAAAAAAATAATAATACTTACCTTGGCTCTCCTTCCTTCCACCGCCGAACACGTCTTCCGCAGTGGGCGGAGTGACGTCATCACGCCACCTGCTCCGGGACACCAGTTCCGGTGTCTACTAGGCTCCAAGCTTAGGCTTAGGGCCTGGTACAGGCAGCAACACAATGACGTCATTACATCGCGCCCCTGCCTGCAGTGGGCCAAGCGGCCGGTATCAGTGTATACCAGCAGTTTTGCCTCAGCTGCTGCCTGCACTGTATGGGTGGTGGCTGTGCGCGCTGTATCACTGGGTCTATATTCCATTTTTATCTCTGATTCCTAAACGTGATCTGTATGATTAAGGTTGTCAAGTGACTGAAACGTCACATCAAATCATGATCACCAGACCTCCCGGGATCCGTTACTAGCAATAACCAATAGGAACTTGAATTTTATGGACTGTATATGTGTACACACTGTAAAATATAATTCACTTGAAACGCAACGCTGGTGTGTGCTGTGGATCTTTCATTACTTGGACACTAAGGGCATGTCCCCACGGCACGGGTTTTCGGACAGTTTTTCAGCCGGTTTGCGGTTTTGCAGACCATCTGAGAAACCGGCCGCAAACGAGCACAACGGAGCTTTATGGAAAACCTGTGCAGCGGTCCCCAGTGTACGGGTTTTCCGCCCGGCGGTTTTTCCACTCGCGGGCTGCACGAATAAGATTGAACGTGCACATTCTTCCATCCGGTTTTCGGGCGGAATATGTGCATGTCAGTGTGAAGGGGTGGGGACCTTTCTCCGTTCATTTCGACCGGTATTTGTCTTCTGCCGTGGGGACATGCCCTAAGGGCTGAATTATCCCTTTAACACCACTGATCATAACCGAGTGCTGTGCATTGAGCAGTATAAGTTCAGCTTTAAAGATTAGACACAAGTTATAAGCAGGCATAAATGGAGTGATCTTTAATAGAACATGTCATAAGCTAGGAAAGCAACTCAAACAACCTTGTGTAAATCCAATACCACATGTGTTTCCAGTTATTCCCATTGTTTTTGTTGTCTTTGTTGCTTCAGTACGACCTTGGCATCAGAATATCAGATCTGTATCTATATTGGCTGCAGTGGTATAAAAAGCCCTAAGAGAGGTATAAAAATCCATCTGTTTAAATAGTAATCATTTACATATCTCTACCCAGAGTCCTTTGCTGCTTGCCCTTTGTGAAGAAAATTGACTCAAAATGACAGACCTCTCTCCAACCTAATCTAGTCAGAACACAGCTTCCCCCCACCACAGGACAAGCTCAATTTACATGTTAATCAGCACAGCTCTCTTCCCCAATGCCCCCTGAAGGGAAATCGCCACAGCATGGGTCAAACCCCTGAAAGGATCCTCATGTAACCTAATTAGCACTGAACAAATGCTGGTCCAAGCTCGCAAGCTTCAAAGACTTTGCTCAATTTAGCCAGTCGGGGCGTTCCCCATATTTCATATCGATTTATAGGCGACCGCTCATAACTGGTCCATGGCGAGTTCATATCTCCAAAATATGGAACTCTCCCGCACGCACATTCCCATTTCCAGGTTTCCCCAAAGGGGCAGGGGGAACTGAGATATCCACAACCGGACCCCGGGAGTCCATAAGATAGGCGTGTCTCATATCCAGGCGTTGGGTAGATCCAGCCGGTTTCTGATGATGCTACCGGCTCGGTTCTGTGCCAAGGCCCTGCCGAGTTTTAGTCCAAATTTTTGGGGTTGTATAGAAATGTGATAGTGGGGGGGGAG
>JAODAL010083302.1:0-11299 GCA_025379985.1 Phyllomedusa bahiana
ACAATTTTTTGGCCTTTTTAATTTTTTTTTTTATTTTTTACGGGGGTTTAGCATATGGGGTAAATGATGGTATAATTTTTAAATTTATCAACCTTTTTTGGGGGTGCGGCAAATACCAATTTTTAAAATTTAAACTTAATTTTATTTTTATTTGGAAAAATGGTTAAAAGAGGGTTGATTTGAAAATTTTAGGGATTTTTTTTTCAAATTTTAAAAAAAAATTTTTTTTTTTTTACTGTAACAATGAGTCCCCCCTAGGGTAATTGACCACTAGAGGGTGCAATAATTTATACAGCCTATTGCATTGTATAAACAATGCACTACTGCAGGGGTGTCAAACTCATTTTCACCGGGGGCCACATCATCCTCCTTGGGGTACCCTAAAAGGGGCCCTTTAAAAGGGGGCGACATAATTTTAGAACGTGTAAAACTTTTCCTTGACTGTTAAAATTTGACAGTATTGCCCATTATAATTAGCCCTTTTTTTTTTACCCGGAACCAAAAAAGAATATATTGGCCCCCCCTTTTTAGATTTTTAAAATATGACCCTTGTAGGTAAAAGTGGGTATAAAAGCCCCCGTAAATGACAGGTATATCTGCCCCTGTAGGGTTTGATTTGGTTTTTTTCCCCCTGTAGCCAGGTATTTAAAATGCCCTTTCCCGCAGCCAAGTAAATTTCCCCCTGGGGAGCCCCGGGAATATGCCCCCTATTCCCCCCCTGTTGGGCCCGGGAGATGTCCCCCATAGCCCCCTGTAGCAAGGGGAGATGCCCCATATACCCACCAGTAGCCAGCGATGCCCCCTAGCCCCCCCCGTAGCCGGAATATGCCCCAAAAACCCCCCCAGAACCCATATAGATGTCCCCCCCAAACCCCCCAGTAGCCTATAATTTTCCGAAAGCCCCCCAGTAGCCATAATAGATGCCCCACAGCCCCCCAAAGGGGGCCATTTAATGCCCTATAGACACCCCGTAGCCCCCTGTAGATAACCCCTAGCCCCCCCAAAACCCTGTAGATGCCCCAAAACCCCCCCCAAAACCAAAATAGATGTCCCACAGCCCACCCAGTTAAACCCTATAATGCCCCCCAAAACCTCCCCAGTAGCCATATAGAAGTCCCACCCCCCCAGTAGCCCTAAAAGGGGTTGGGTCCCACAGCCCACCCCGTTTGCCATATAGATGCCCCAATGCCCCCCAGTAGCCAAATAGATGCCCCCCAGCCCCCCATAGCCAAATAGGGGTGTTTCCCCCAGCCCCCCCAGTAAACCATAAAGGAATTTCCCCCAGCCCCCCAGTTTGCCTTTTAAAATGTCCCCACAAACCTACCCCGTAGCCATATAGATGCCCCCTTTCCTCCCCTAACCCCTATAGATGTCCAAAAGCCTCCCAGTAGCCAAAGTAGAAAGCCCCCCCAAAAACCCCCCCGTTTGCCAAATAATGTCCCACAGCCCCCCTTTTTACCATATAAATGCCCCCAGCCCCCCCAAATAAACCATAAAAAATGCCCCCTGCAGCCATAAAAATGTCCCACAGCCCCCCCCCAGTAGTCCCTGTAGATGCCCCACAGCAGCCAATTTGAAAGTCCCCACAGCCCCCCCCAAAACCATATAGATGGGCCCCCAAAAAGCCCCCCCGTTAGCCTATAGATGTCCCACAGCCTCCCAATTTGCCTTAAAAATGTCCCACATCCCCCAGTAGCCATATAATGTCCCACAATTTCCCCCCGTACCCGTAGAAGCCCCAAACAGCAGCCATATAGTTTTCCACCCCCAGCCCCCCCATTTGCCCATTTAGATGCCCCACAGCAGCCCCAAAAGATGTCCCCACACCCCCCCGTACCATGTAAAATGCCCCACAGCAGCCATAAAGAAAAACCCCCCAGCCCCCCCAATGAAAATTTTAAAATAAAATAAAAACTACTCACCTGGTGGAAAAATGCAGCGCGGCTGGCCGGTTTCCCGGAGCAAAAGTAAAGGGGGAAAGCAAACGTGATGTCCCGCCGCATACGCCGCACGCAACTCCCAGAGAACTCCCCCGGTGGCCAAAAGTTTGGCCCCCATCGGAGAACCTAGCGCCCCAAGGGGCGTGGGGTTTAAAAACGGGTTCGTCACGTCCCCCTTTCGACGCCGAAAAAAAGTAAAAGGGCCCCCGAGCCCGTACTACAAAGGGGGAAAGGTTTTGGGGTCAGGGCTAGGCTGTGCTCAGGCCTAGGGATCCCGCAGGCTGCAGCAGCTGATGCACGATCCCCCCCCTGATACACCGCGGGTGACAACTCCCGGTGACCCGGGCCCCCCCACTCCTTACAGGGGGCGGGGTTGCACAACCCCCAAAAGGGAGGGCCCGGAACCCTCCAATCAGCTGCGGGGCGGTTTTTAAAAAGGAATCCCATTTTAAAAATTTCCGAAGGGTGGGGGCTGCGCCTTGATATTCCTGGCCCACCTCGTGTTAAAGTTTGCTGTTTTTGGGGCTTCGCTTCCCTTTTGGGTTTTGACCCTCGGGGTGTTTTCGTTTATTCCTCTGGTTCTATTTTTTGGCCCTTTTGGGGTTTCCCCAAAAAAAAAAAAAAAAAAAAAAAATTTTTTATTGACCCAGACTGTCCAACTATTCCCTTCCCTTTTGAAAGGCCCCCCGCACTTTTGCACACAGGGGGAAAAGCCCCCCATTTTTCCGTCCCGCCACCTAGGGCAGCACTCAAGTAGGGAGGGGCAGTGGCTTTGGGTTCCATTAGGGCCAAAAAGCACCTCCCCTTTGACGTGACATTATCACAGGCCGAAACCGTTTTCTGCCTAAAACCCCCAAATATTTGGACCCCCTGACAGCCTGGTAAGCCGATGCAGGGGGTAACCCAGTTAGTCCCCGGGTCTGGCGCCTTTCGGGGAAAAACAAACAAAAGACTTTCCCCCAAATCAAGGGGCCCGCATTACCTTTCCCCCCCTCTGGAACCCCCCCATCCAGTTTTTCCTGAAAAAGTTTTGCAGGTAAAAGGGAAGGGCCTTTTTTGGCATTTAGAGAGGGGTTTTCGCCTGAAATTTTAAAGGGTCCCCCCCACTTACCTCAGGGAAAAAGGAACAAAGGGTGGGGGAAATGTTTTGGGCCTTACTGCAGGGGCCCCCCCCCGAAGTGGGCATTTTCCCTTACCAAAAACCACCTGAACTGTCTTCTTGGACAGGTTTTTTTGGGCCCCTTTTGGGGGAATCTTTTAAAGACCCAAAAAAGGGGAAACTGTGGGCCGGAGGGCCCCTGACCACCTTTAGGGAGGGTAAAGACTGTGGGGGGTTTTTTGCTCCGAATTTTTGCGCTGGTGCGTTTTGTCTGGGTGGAACGAAACCAGCTCTCAGATGCCCCGTTTAGATTAAGGGGTTTGCTGAAACCCTGTGAAGGATTTATTGGGGGCTTACCCTACCCCTGGTTTTTTCTTTAGATGAAAGGCCCCTGGGACTGGCCGTTGAATCGTCGGACAGACGTTTTTGTTAAGACGGGAAAGGGAAAAAGGGCCCCCCCCCCCCCGGGGGCCACACCATGGTCACCCCAAACCCGTTGTTTTCCCGACCCTAAACCCAAGGAGCCCAAAGCAAATAGGGGCTTTTTTTGTCACTTTGCCCAGTGACCGTAGGACTACTCGTTTCCTCCAGGGGTTTTGGGGTTCTGCTTTTGGGGAAAAAATGGACACGGGTTCGGGAAGGGGTCCCCAAAAGGGAAGACCAGGCCCGGGAAAAAATTCCCCAAACCCAGGTTGGCAGCAGGAGGAAACCCTAGGCGAGCAGGTATTTCCTATTGTTAAACTAATAAGTTGCTGCTACCCAGTTTTAAAAATTTCATACGGGCGCTGTCCCCCTTCTGGGGGTGCTTTTTTTGGGTTCTAGATCAGCTTCTAAATTTTTTTTATTTCTTCCCTTTTGCCAAAACCCTCTGGGCCCACCCTTTTAAACCGGGTATCTGACCGGCGCTGCGGGGGGTGGGGTATTGACTCCACCCCCACTACTCGGGGCGCAATCCCCAAAATTGTAAACCCCCACTGGTGGGTTGGGGCGGGTCCATACATAATTTAAAAGTTAATTTTATTTGTCCCCTGGAGGGGGTTTCCCGGGTTGGGGTTTGGTTTTTTTGGGGGTTCCCTGGCTTCAGAAACATTAAACCAGTGGGTTTTACTGGGAAATTCCCGGGAAATTATAGGGGGGGACAGCGTGTGTTGACAGATGTCTCCTTACCATGCTGGGGGAATACTTTAAAGTTTCAAAGGGTAATGTTCATCTGAAGCGGCGGTTTCCAACTTTGGGGGCCCATGCGGGATCTTTTTGAAGTTTGCCCCGCGGGCTAAAAGGTTTTCCCCGAACTCGTCCTCCTAGTGAAATAAAGGCCCCCCACCTGTACCCCCGAACGTCCATAGTGGTTCAGGGGGTGGGTTAAAACCCTGGCTTATCACTGAAATTACCCTCTTCTCCCCCGTAGACTAACAAGTCCCTCGTGACTTTTTTAAAGGTTTTAAATTTAGCCTGTACTCCCCCCCCTAGGCCCCCTTCTCCAAATTTGCCCTAGAGGGGGAGTTTTGAAAATAAGTCGCACCGTATTTAGATTCCGGTAAGGCCCCCAAAAGGGCACTGCAGTACCTGGTTTCCCCCGGAAGGGGGAAAGGTCCTGAGGAAAAATTTTTGGGTTTTCCCGGGGAAACCTATCCCTGCTGATCGCCTGGTGAGGGAATTCCCCGAGTCCCACCCAAACAAACCCCGACCAGGGGAAGGGGTTTTGGTTTGGCCCCCCCCTAAAAGGGGGTACTCTCAGGGCCCAAGGGTGTGCTCCCGGGGTTTTTAGGGATCTGCAAGGGTGGCAGCCCCTTAAGCACGATCCCACCCCCCGATACACCCTGGGTGCTGACAACTCCCGAGTGACAGGGCCCAGCCACTCCTGAAAAGTGGGCGAGTTTCACCAGCCAATTTGGGGGGACCCCGGGGGCCGCTCCAAAACAGCTGCAGGGGGTATACAGGAAACCCATTTAAACTTCCCGAAGGCCCGGGGTTTCTGCCCTTTGATATTCCCCGGCTACCTCGTGTTTTAAAGTGTGCTGTATTTTGTGCTTCGGTTTTCCGTTTGGCTTTTGACCCGGCTGTTTACGTTTTTTTCCCGGTTTTTTTAAATTTTGGCTTTGGCGTTCCTATTTTATATTGACCCCCGAAAAGTCTACTATTCTTCCTTTTGACGGCCCCCGCACCTTTTGCAGCGCAGGGGGCTGTCTCCCAGTTGCCCTCTCCCCTAGGGCAGCACTCAAATAGGCAGGGACAGGGGCGGGGGTTTTTGGTTTTTGGGCTTTACCTTTCACCTCCTTTACGTGACAGTTTGGGGGGAAAAAAATCCCCCCTTTCCTTTTTTCCTGAAACAAACCCGCTGCCCCCGAGCGGCTGTTTGGGAAAACAGGCATTGGAGTCAGGGAGATTGCGGCGGGCCCTTTTTGTTTTTACACCCGTGCACTAGGGTTTTTCAAAGATTTGGGGGTTTTAACTAGGCTTCCAGCCGCATGTAAACTCTTCAGGGCCCCACGACCTAGCGGTGGGCATCCCGATCGGAGTGAGGAACAGTGAGCGACCCCGTTTCTCATTCATTTAGTTGACGTGGCATCTAAGGGGTTAAACAGTGCAGAATGGCGCCCCCTCCATTCCGTGCTGTTACCAGCGGGTGTCACCTACAATTAGATCCAGTGTCATTAAGGGGTTTAATACAAATTTTTAACCTAGCATTGTAATATGAGCTAGTCTTTAAGCAATCTCTTAATTAGATTATACTGCTGCTTAAACTTTCTTATGTACTGACAGAAAAATTGTCTTGGTATCTAGATGCGGTTGGAGATTTAAATGAACTAGTTTGAAGGTTGTCACACATTTGGAATACACGTACAGGAATTTATGTATGCACTCACCTCTCTGTAAAAAGCATTAGTACCCAAAATGTATAAACTTTGATCAGTATGATACTCCGCACACCGATCAAATTTGTCCAGGGTTCTCTTAAAATAGCAATGCTAATAGACTGTTGTCATATCAGATTGCGGGAAATTACAGGAATCAACAGTCAATATAACGCCCTTTTGGATGTTAGGGTAATATAAGTCATGGCTCTCCTAATGGTTTAATACAATACGGAAAATGAGGAAAATAATAAGATCAATCTAACATTAATACTGTATTCCGAGGGTTTTTATGACTTTTTCAAAAGGGGGAACTTCCCATCTACATAGACTAGAGGGCGGGAAAACAATAATACTTTTTACAGCGATAAAGGATCTTCTAGGATACAAAGGATAATTGAACGAAAATTTACAATTTAATTAGGGTGCTTTCACACTGCACAGTTTTGGTGGCAGTTTAACTTGCTCCAATTAAATGCCTTTATTCCCAAAGCAGCTTCTTTCATTTGTCTAAATTGTTCAGAAAGGTGGTTCGAGTAAGTAATCAATTACTGTGTTTGAAGTCATGTGGATCACAAACACACTAATTGATTACTCACTTTCCAAACAGTTTAGATAAGTGAAAAAAGCTTATTGTTATTTGTGCAGTTTAACCCCTTACCCCCGGAGCCAGTTTTGGCCTTCCTGACAGAACCCCATTTTTAAAATCTGGCATGTGTCACCTTATGTGAGAATAACTTTTGGACACTTTTACCTATCCATGTGATTCAGACTGTTTCCTCGTGACACATAATGAATTAAGTTAGTAAGAAATTTAAGTCCAAACAATGCTTGTTTATTTGTGAAAAATATCAAAATACGTGAAATTTGGAAAAATTTGCCATTTTCAAAGTTTGAAAATTTCTGCGTGTAAGACAGATAGTTATTCCACTTAAAATAGTTTATAACTAGCATCTGCCATGTGTCTACTCTAGGTTGACTTTTTTATGACATTAGGGGGCTTAGACATTTAGTAGTCATTTTTCACATTTTCAAGAAAATTTGCAAAATAGATTTTTTAGGGACCAATCCAGTTCTAACGTGGCTTTGAGGGGCAATATGTTAGATAAATCATTCCATCTAAGAAACTAAAACCCCTTTAAGTATTTAAAAAAAGCATTTAGGAAGTTTGTTACACCTTTAGGTGTTTCACAGAAATTACAGCAAGATTTCACTTTTTTTGCAGCTTTTCAATTTTTATCCATTATTCACTGGAACACGGTAGATGTGACCAGGTAAATTATATTCAACATCAATTTCCCAGATTCTGCCATTTTTAGAAATATCCCATATGTGACCCTAGGGTGTTATTTGGTTCAACTACCAGGCCTCGGGATATGAGGGGCACCTACCCACTTAGGGGTCTCTTTTTTCATTACGATTTCATTTAGGCGCCAGGTTTGCGGACACCCTAAGGTGCTAAAACTTAAAAACTCCCTTAATAAGACCCCTTTTTGGAAACAAACACCCCCTTAAGGAATATATCCAGGAGTGCAGTGAGTATATCGAACCACTGGTGTTTCAAAAATTTTTTTTAGCGTTAGGCATTGAAAATGAAAAAAATAAACATTTTCCAACAATCTGCAATTTTAGCTAAAAAATTAAAACGGAAAAAAAGCATCTTCCGATTTTTCGGCAATACCCTACATGTTGGTGTAAACTGCTGTTTGGGTGCATGGCAGGGCATACAAGGGAGGGAGTGCTATTTGGCTTTTGGAACACAGATTTTGGTGGGTGCCATGTCGCATTTGCAAAGCCCTCAAAGCAGCAGAACAGGTGAAACCTTCTAGAAGTCACCCCTTTTTGGATTCAACACCCCTCATGGATCTCATCTAAGGGTGTATTGCGCATTTTAGATGCACAGGTGTCCATAGTTTTTTTTAGCATTAGGCCATGGAAATGGGGGTGGGGGAAACGCAGTTCCCTCATTGTTTTTTGGGCTTCATTTTTACAGTGTTCGCCATGCGGGAAATAAGTGACATAATAACTTTACTATGGGGGTAGGTACAATACAATTATATAAATTTTATACAGTTTTATGTTTTATTACTATTACAAAATAGAAAATAGTTTTATAAAAAAATGTGTTTTTTATCTCGTCATAGTCTGACAGCCATAACTTTTTTATTTTCTGTATAAGGAGCTGATTATGGGCTAGTTTATGTTTTTATTGATACCATTATGGGGTTCGTATGATGCTTTGATCACTTTTTATTCAGGTTTTTGTGAGGCATTTTGAACAAAATACAGCAATTCTGGAAGTGTTTTTTATTTTTATTTTAAGTTTTATTGCTTTTTAAAAACACTTTTATTCAAACAGTGTTTGCATCGCCATAGTCTGATAGACATAACGTTTTTTTATTTTTCTCTGTACAGAGCTGTGTAGCAGCCTGTTTTTTGGTGGATGATTTGATTTATTGGTATCATTTTTGGGGGGACAATGCTTTTTGATTGCTTTTAAATATGTTTTTTGGAAGGCAGGGTGAAGAAAATACTGAAATCCTGGTGTTTTATTTTTTATTTTTAACAGTGCTCACCTTGTAGTATCCGTGAAAAGTTAGTTTTACTCCCTGGGTTTAGACAATTATGGCGAAACCAAAGTTATATAGTTTATGTGAAAGCACTTTTTATTAAAAACTGTGCTTATTGTGTAAAACAATATTTATGCATCACTATCTGCTGATAGCCATAACTTTTTTATTTTTCTGTATACAAAGCTGTGTAAGGATTTTTTATTTTTTTTTGCGGGATGAACTGATGTTTTAATTGATTAAAAGTTGTGTGTTTATATACATATACATATATACACAGGTGCAGCATTAATGATGCACCATGATATCACAGCACAGAATGTTATCTGAATGTTATCTGAAACTTTTCACGATGAAGCTAATCTCTGCTACATCCATATTTCACCTTGTTAAGTGCTTTGTGGTAATCAAAGAAGAGATAACACAGTCAGTATATCACAATATGCTACATCTGTATAAAGTGACAATATATAAATACATATGTATAAACATATGTGTGTGGTGTGTGTGTGGGGTGTGTGTGTGGGATATAAAATAAGTATTGAACATAAAATTAGTTATATGTAATAATGAAAAATGAAACAGGAAGAAATATTGAACACCTTACTGAAATGTATATAATACATTTCATGATAACAAGATGCCTCCTGTATGGAGAAACTAGTTGCATGATCTTGGGCCCATTCTTCCCCACAAATACTCTTCAAATCCTGAAGGTTTCCTGGGCTCATTCTAATGAACTCTGAACTTAGTTCCTTCTATAGATTTTCTATTGGATTCAGGTCAGGTGATTGCTGGGCCCATTTTTAAACAGCTTTATTTCTTTTTCTAAACCAATTGCGCGTTTCCTTGGGTGTGTGTTTGGGATCATTGTTGGTATGGTGTTTTTGGGGTGATATGCAGAGCTCTCCACAGGTGATCCTTGGCTTTTGGACAATGCTTCTGATGATTCTTTTTTTCTCTCCTCTGTTTGAAATCTTGCAGGGAGCACCTGGCCGTGGTTGGTTTATGGCAAAATTATGTTCTTTTCACTTCTGAATTATGGCCCCCAACAGTGCTCACTGAAACCCTCAGTAGTTTAAAAATTATTCTGTAACCAATGCCGTCGGTATATTTTGCAACATGTTGCAAAGGTCTTGCGACAGCTCACTGGTTTTACCCATCATGGGATGTTTCCTGTGTGGCACCTTGGTAATTCGATTTAAAGGCCATCAGTTGAACTAGCTGATATTGTTTTTTCACTAAGTGGCAGGATTGCTGATAGGTTTCAGCTGGTGTCATGACTTTACACGGCTTTTTGCACCTCTCTTTATGTGTCCAATACTTTTTTCCCCGTATCATTTCTCATTATTAAACATTGATTAATTTATGGATATCTATGTTTTTTCAGAGGGGGCATGTGTGAATTGTGTGAATTGGAAGATTGTTACCGACATCTGGTGAGAATATCATGTCAACAGCACCTCTAGAAATATATTTACTTACAAGTTCAATACTTATTTCACCTGCCATCTCTCTCTATCTATCTATCTATCTAACTATCTATCTATCTATCTATATATAATATATTATATAAAATATATATACACTCACCGCCACTTTAAAAGGTCACCTGTCCAACTGCTCGTTTAACATTAATTTCTAATCAGCCAATCACATGCGGCAACTCAGTTGCATTTAGGCATGTAACATGGCAAGACAATCTCCTGCAGTTCCCAAACCCCACATCAGTTGGGTGAAGAAAGGTGATTTGAATCCATTGAACGGCATGGTTGTTGGTGCCAAGAAAAGGCTTTGGGCTGAGTATTTCAGAAACTGCTGATTCCGGGGTTCTTCACGCACAACCATCTCTAGGGGTTTACAAAAATGGTCCGAAAAAAGAAAAAAAAAACATCCTGGGGGGCCCCGGGGAAAAGCCTGTTGATGCCAGAGGGCAAAGGAGAATGGGGAGACTGGTTCGAGCTGATAGAAAGGGAACATGACCAAAAGCCACCCTTACAACCAAGGGGAGCAGAAAGCATCTCTGAACGCACAGTACGGCGAACTTTTTAGGCAGATGGCTACAGCACAAAGACCACACCGGGGGCCACTCCTTTCAGCTAAGAACAGGAAACTGAGGGTCCAATTTTTCCCAAGCTATCGAAAAGGGGCAGTAGAACGTTTTCCGGTCATAGTCTCGATTTTTTTGCGACATTCGGATGGTAGGTCCCGAATTTTGGGGTCAACAACATGAAAGCATGGGTCCATCCGCCTTGTATCACGGTTTTAGGGTGGTGGTGATGGTGTCATGGTGTGGGGAATATTTTCTTGGCACCTTTGGGGCCCCCTTGGGACCAATTGAGCATCGTTCAAAACCCTTTTTAATCTATCCACGAAGAATTGAGGCTTCTGAAGGCAAAAGGGGTCCCAACCCCTTACTAGCAGGTGTACCTAATAAAGGGGCCGTGAGTGGAATTTATAAATAAATATATATATAAATATATATATATATATAATTTTATATATAATATATATATATATAATTTTATAAATATATTTTCTAGGGAGGGGATCTTCTGTCAAGTTTTCCTGAAAATTCATTCCTGCAACTCTCGTGCTGAATAGGGGGACATGGGGGTTGGTGGAGGGGGGCCCTCAATAAAGGAAACCTCATGTTAAAGGGGAAATTTCCCCCTCTAGTTTTTTAATTAATTAAAAATTCCTGCAGCTGTAAAAAAACTTAAAGAAACAACCTTTGTAGTTTTTCCGGCCCCTTTTCCGTCTTCTGTTGACTTTCCGGGGCCACATTGAAACATCATCATTGAAACTGCTGACAGGCTGCATCGGTCATATGAC
>JAODAL010083303.1:0-11299 GCA_025379985.1 Phyllomedusa bahiana
ACTGAATTTTATTCATATAAATTTTGCCAAAAATTTAAACCGCATGTGGGAATTTCAGAACTTGTGAATCACCCCCTGTCTAAAGTTAGAAAAAACCGGAATCTGCAAAAAAAAATTTTCCCCGAATTTTGCACATCCAAATTTATCCCGGGGGTGTGTCTTACCAGGGGCCTTTTAACTTTCCCGCTTCATCATCCTCCGTGGCAAGCCAAAAATTCCAGGTTTTTTTTAAATTTACGGGCCCTGGAAAAACGTCCCCCTCAAAATTTTAAAATCAATGGAAAGGAAAGCGGGCCCCCCCAAATAAACCCCTTTTAAAGGGGGCTAGTTAATTTTTTACTCAAAATAAAGGGTTCCCCTATGGGCCCAAACCCTTTTGATAGACTTTATTGAAACTATAAGCATCTTGAATTTTTTTTCCCCAATTGTATAAAATATTTATAACCCTTTTCCCCTTTAAAAGGGGTTTTTCCACCCTAGATTTTGATTGCCCTAAATTGGGTGGATATGATAAAGAAGTTGGGCAGCCCTCCCGGAACAGGGCCCTGAAAATCCCCAGAGAAAAACCCCCAGTTTGTTCTAAGAGATTTTCCGTTTTCAGAGTTAAACCAAAAAAATTTCGATTTTTCTCAGAAAAATTTTCCCAAAAAAAAGAATGGGGATGGTGCGCAAGCGCGGGGGGGGCCGAGTCTCCAAATCTTTTGTGGAACCCTTCCCCGGGGGCCCCCCTTTCCAAACAGATTCGGGGCCCAGAGGTGGAAAACCCACCCGACACTATCCAAAATTTTCCCCCAGTTCCACGGGGTTATTTACGGGATTTTAAATTTCAGGATGGGTTTTTGCCCCAATACGGCGTTTTGGGTCTGCACGGGGGGGGCAGCCCCCCACGGCCCTTTGAAAATTCATTTAAAACCACCGCGCGTTAACCCGCCGTGAATAAGTGACATGTTTTCCCCCATCTCCCCAATCGCCGTAAATGTTAGGGGGAGAGGACCCGGAAACGCTTGGGACGATTTTGCCCGAATTCACGGGAAAACGGCACAAAAAACCCGGGCTGAAAAAAAGTCCAAAATAACGGTTAACATTAAAACCCTTTTTGAAAGGGCCAAAAAAAATTTAGTGATATGCCCTTTAAAGGGCTAAAGGGGGTTAAAACCCCTTTTTGTAAGGATGTTTTTTAAATCAGAACTTTTCCCCCCCTAGTTGGGGGGGCGGCACCCCCTAAAAAGCATGGCCTCCTGGCTGTCACACAACCCCGACAATTTAAATTTTCACTGGACGCGGTGCCCTGGTCAGGGAAATTCCCCAGGCCCAATACTGTAGCCCTTTCCCCAAAATATTTTCAAGTAATTTGACCCCGGAGTTTTTTTGAAGGGCGGCTACAATAAAGGGAAATGAAAAATGGAAAAAAAAAAGAGGCCCCCCCCTTTTCCCCCCCCCCCTCCCCCCCCCATAAATTTTCTACGGGCAAATTTTGCCCGTCAGAAGGCCTCCCCTTTTAAAGTGCGGTCGCCCACCTACTGTAGTAGGAAGGGATGAGATTTCAAATGCAAACTTAAAGGGGTGTTCTCAAAAACCAAACTTGAGGGTTAGATTTTCCCGGTTTTTCCCGGGAGTGATTTGGCAACCCACCCCCCCAACCCCCCCCATTCCCCCCCCCCCTGATCCGTTAAGGGGCCCTTGCTAACAGAAGGGTTTCAAACGTAAAAGTTTCCCGTTGGGCCTTTTTCCCTAAAGGGTTAAACTTTTTTCAGTAACCCTAGGGTAAAACAGTCCTGTAATGTGAAATAACGCAGCGGGGGTGAAATTTAAACCATGGTCAGCCAAGGGAGCTGGAGCAATGGGTCAGTTTCCCTAGAAAACTGGGTTCACAACAGGGGAAATTTTAGATCCTTTTCCTTTCCAAAAACCCCGCAAAAAACAGAACACAATTTGGGGACAAAACCCCATTTAAACCCCAACTAAAACACAAAAGGGGAATGTGGGAAAGGGGGAAAAAGGAGCAGGCCACTTTTTAGGCCCCCCTACTAAAGCAGTGGGTGTCCCGGCGTACTAATGTTTACACCAGCCTACCAGCAGAGATCAGAACCAAAACCCCTGTTTTCTTTCCCTTTTAAAACCCCCCCGGAAAGACGCGGCGTGTAAATGAATGAGAAACAGTGCCGTGCACCTTTTCTCACTCTGTTACCCCATCGCAAGGTGCCGATCGTGTAACATGGTAGCTGGGAGCCTCGTGAAAGCTTCCATCACCGCCATGTCTGCGATTCTAAGGCTATGTTCACACGGCTTATTTGCGGGGTGTAATTACGCCGGGTGGATGGGGGAGGGGCAGGAGCGGGGGGCCGGCACCTCGCCGGCCCATAGACTATCATTACGCCACTAGTAAATGACATGTCACTTATCTCCCCCCGCGCGGCAGATTCGCCGAGCAGGGAGAGGAGACGTAATCCATAGTTCTCTATGAGAACTGTGGATTACCGTAATGACTGGGACTTATTCCAGCCGTAATTCGCATAGTAAAGGACTGAATTACGGACTGAAATACGTCCCATTTTAAGCCGTGTGAACATAGCCTAACACTTCCTGCCTCAGACAAGAAGTGCTAGAACCGCCATTTCTGTTAATCCTATCGCATTGTCTATGCAGTGCAAAAGAGTGTACTGACAATTGAGCCCCCTAGTGGTCAAGTACCCTATGTGGACTCAATATTACTGTGAACATTTTTTTTTTTTTTAAAGTATATAAAAAAAATTTGAAGTTCAAATCATACTTTTGCTATTTTAACCCCTTAACGACCTTGGGCGTATGAGTACGTCGCAGGGCAGCTAAGGGGCTTTGCAGGGGGATCGCTCCGCGACCCCCCGCACAGCCGCCGGGTGTTAGCGGCAAATCGCCGCTAACACCCGGCAGTACAGGCCCGCGGGGTGCTCCGCCCCGGGCGCTGTTTTAAACCCATCAGGGCCGCGGCAAAGATGAAGGGCATAAGCGCAGCAGCTGCGCCGATCCGATCCCCGGGGCATTGTGGTGGGGACCTTGGGAAGGCTCCCTTCATTTTACCCTGGCCGGTTCCCCCCACTTCCGTCCGCGACAGGAAGTGGGGAAACCGCCATCTTTGTACGCCCTAATGCATTGCCTATGCAATGCATTAGGTTGTATTAAAAAACGCGCCACCTAGTGTCAAGTACCACAGGTGGCCTCAATGTTACAGTAAAAAAAAAAAAATAATAAAGTTTTAAACTACAAAAAAAAAAAAATTTATTAAGTTCAAATCCCCACCCCCCTTTCCCCATTTTACAAATAAAATCATTAAAATAATAAAGAATTTACACATATTTGGTATCGCCCGCGTCCGAAAAAGTCCGATCTATAAAAATTTAACATCATTTTTATCCCTACGCTGAACACCGTAAAGAAAAAAAATTCCCAAAAGCCAAAATTGCGTTTTTTGGTCATTTAACGTCACTCAAAAAATGGGAAAAAAAATGATCAAAAAAGTCGCATGCATTCCAAACTGCTAGCGATAAAAAGTACAATTCAGCCCGCAAAAAATGCCTCCTCACTGACTCCGTAGGTGTTAGTACAAAAAAGTTATTGGTCGCACAAAATGGCGCCGTGGCGCAAATTTCAAAAATAAAAATGTTTGGGAAATTTTTTTACGTACCAAAACATAACGGAAACCCTAATGTTTTGTTATTGCCGGATGCGTAACAACCTGAAGAATACAGATAACACATTATATTTACCGAAGATTGAACGCCGTAAAAGCAAAACCCCCGCAAACATGGCAAATACATTTTTTTTCACAATTTGTCCCACTTGAATTTTTTTTTGCGGTTTCCCAGTATATTCTATAGTATAGTGAATAACACCATTAGAAAGTACATCTTGTCCCGCAAAAAAAAAAGCCCTCATGTGTCCCATATAGGTGGAAAAAAAAGAATTATGGCTTTCCCGAAGGCGAGGAGGGAAAAACCAACCCAAAAAAAACGCCGGGTCCTTAAGGGGTTAAAAAAAAAAAAAAAAAAGTTACACATATTTGGTATCGTCGGTATATTAAAATATAACATCAATTATCCTTTACGCTGAACACCACAGAAGAAAAAAATTCCAAACTCCAAAATTGAGTTTTCTGGTCCCCTAAAATAAAAGTGATCAATAACGTTGCATGCATTCCAGACTGCTAGCAATAAAAAGGACACGTCAGCCTGCAAAAATACAAGGTCCAAAGATGGAAGTAAAGAAAAGTTATTGGCCGCAGAAAACGTTTGGATTTTTTTTATGACACCAAAAGGTAAAGAAAATCCCTACATGTTTGGTACTGCCGGAATCGTATCAACCTGCAGGATACAGAGAACACATTTATACTGAAGGCAATGTTGTAAAAAAAAGGAAAACCCGCAAACTGGTGCAAGTATGTTTTTTTTTGTTACACATTTTGCCTCACAATTTCTTTGCGGCTTCGCAGTATATTCTATGGTGCGGTGAATGGCACCATTAGAAAGTACAACTTGTCCCACAAAATTAAAGCCCTCATAGGTCTATGAAAATGGAGAATAAAAAAGTTATGGAGGGAAAAAGTGAAGAGCCGTGTTATTTACACTGTGGTGGGTAAGGGGTTAATAGGCTTGACTGCCCTTTGCCTACAGCCAATCAGTGTGGGGAGAACAGAGTAGTAATAAGTCATGTTAATCAAGTCTATACAGACGGTGTAACCCATAACAAGCGAGCGGGGCCGAAGCCAATAGGAATGCAGTTTACAAGGGTGTCCGGAACATAAGAGCTGGCATCAGATTGGCTGCTCTTACCTGACACCTGGGTGGGATGGCCGCAGCACCGGCAGTTAACTGTATCGTGGGTGCCGGGAGGGGGCAGCACCGAGCCGCAATCCGAGCAGAAGTCCGTCTCGGAGGTGAAACACGTGGAGGTCCCGTCCATCCTGCTGAAGAGACATTCAGCGGTCACTACCGTCTGCTGAGGAGACCTGCCCGATGACGGCACAGCCGGGCTTCTCTACATACCTATGCGCTCTATACATACCTATGCGCTCTATACATACCTATGCGCTCTATACATACCTATGCGCTCTATACATACCTATGCGCTCTATACATACCTATGCGCTCTATACATACCTATGCGCTCTATACATACCTATGCGCTCTATCCCCGATACAGCTCTCCGTGTACTCCCCGCTCACTCCACGGGCCGCAATGCACCAAGCAATCTCCGGCAGCGGCAGTCACGTGTTCTTCCCAGCAGTCCTAGCGTTGTAACCGCTAGCTTCCTTGACTCCTTAACACGTGCATCCGCTGAATGTGCTGTGCGGCATCTATACTTTCATAGTCTGATCTGTGTTTGGCTACAGGGGAATGTTCACACTTTGCGCTTTTCCAGTCAGAAAAAGCAGACATAGAAACCTGAGGTGACACCTTAGATTTCTGCAGTGGATTTTAAGGCTACGTCTACACAGCGCAGATTTTCTGGTCAGACTTTCAGCAGCTTCAGTATTTAGAATCTACTGATAATCCCGACATGCAACCCTCCCCATAGACTTCAATAGAAAATTCTGTTTCAGCAGTGCCACACTGCACGGATTTCCACCGGACGGTTTTTTTTTTAACAACCAGAGGTGTTTTTCGTAAAAAAACTTAGAACCCAGTTCATTTTCTACTTGGTTCCAGCAGACCAGTCCAGTGGTTTGAGGATGACTGTGGGAATCCACAGACAGAACCGTCCCCCCAAAAGCACGTACAAGATGTCAAAATACCGGCCGGGTTCTTTAACCCCTTAAGGACCCAGCCTGTATTTTGGCCTCCAGACCCAGCCCAATTATTTGTAAATCAGACGTGTCAATTATGTGATAATACCTTGACACTATAAACCTATTCATGTGATTCAGAATGTTTTCCATCGTGACACATTGTGCATTTAAGTAGTAAGAAATATAAACCATACAATCCTATGTTAGTTTTTGGAAAAATAGTCAAAATTTCATGAAAATTTAGAACAATTAGCGATTTGTGAAAGTAAGCAAAATTTCTCACTGCGTGCAGACAGATAATTATACCCCACAAAATACTTTATAACTAGCATCTACCATAAGTCCACTATAGTTTAGGCATCATTTTTTAAATTGTCCTTTTTTTTTATGACCTTAGGGGGCATAGAAATTTATTAGAATTTCTCACATTTTCCAAGAAAAATATTTGCAAATAAACATTTTTTAGGTACCAACTCCAGTTCATACGTGGCTTTGAGGGGCATGCATGTAAGATACCCCCATAAAGTGACCCATTCCCCAACCCCCTGAGAAACTATACCCCTTAAAGGTATTTACAACACGTATATAGTGCATGTTTGATAACCCTTCCATATATTATTCACAGAAATTAAATCAAAGTGGAGTTGAAATTATCAAAATATCACTATTTTTGCAGATTTTCCAATATTTATCCAATAATTCACTAGGAATACGTAAATTTTGACTAGGAAAATGCAACTAAAAATCAATTTCCCCCAGGTCTGCCGTTTTTTAGAGATATCCCATATGTGTCCCTAGAGCATTATTTTGGCTCAACCATAAGCCCAGAATTGGAGGATCACCTACTATACTCTGGGGTCTCATTTTCAATACGATATTTATTTAGGCCCATTTTCAGGTTTGGGGACACCCTAGCATGATAAAACTTAATAAACAACCCCTAAATAGACTGCATATTGGAAACTACACCCCATAATGAATATATCCAGAGGGTGCATTGAGTATATAGAACCCCACAGGTGATTCACAAATTATTTTATAGCAAAAGGCTTTGAAAATAAAAAAATTTTATTTTTCAATAATCTGCAAATTTTAGCTTAAAATGTTCATTAAACAAAGGCATCCAGAAAAAAGAGTCCCCAAAACATAGTTAAGCAAATTCATCACAAGTTCGGCAATACCCTACATGTTGGTGTAAACTGCTGTGTGGGCGCAAGGCAGGGCGTATAATGGAGGAGCGTTTTTTGTATTGTTGGCTTTTGGATCGCAAGATTTTTGGTGGGCCATGTCGCATTTGCAAAGCCCCAAAGAGCAGAACAGGCGAAAACCTTCCAGAATTCGCCCATTTTGGAATTCAACAAACACCCCTCAGGATCTCATCTTGGGTGTTACTGTGCATTTTGGGATCACAGGTGTTTCCATAGTATTTTTTTTTTTTAGCATTGGGCAATGAAAATGGGGAAAAATCAGTTCGGTGCATATAGTTTTTAGAGTTTCCAATTTACAGCATTCGCCGTGCATTGTAAATGTGAAGTGATAACAATACTATGGGGTCCGGTACAATTACAATGAAATAGATTTTTAATATAGTTATTTTTTCTGTTTATAATACTTTTAGGCTATGATCACCACGGCTTTAAAATGGACGTAATTACGCGCGTGATTACGTCCGTAAATTTTACTTCCCCTAAATACGCATAACAATAAAGTGTCAGGGGATATCAACATTGAAATGCAATGTAAAATACGTCCACTTTTACACAGCGAATTTACATGTCGTAATTACGCTGCGTTTTCACAGCGTAATTATCGTATCACAATTCAAGTCCCCAGTCAATAATTGATCCGAATTTGCGACGTATATACGCCTTCTATCCCCCATAGAAAATAATGGGAACTTATTTAATCATGAAAATCAGTGCCACACTTTAGTGACGCGTATTTGCTTCGATAATTACGCTGTAAAACGTTCATTAGGCTCAAAAGAGTTCACATCTCTATCCAAGATACTGTTCTGGTCTTGTATCATTTTTGGGTAGGACTATTGTGCAGATATATTCAAATTAACCAGTGTCATGAACATAGAGGCAAACAGCAGAATGACCATCAGCATGTCCCGGGGAATTGCTCCATACCAACGCAAGCGCTAATGTGGGTGGCCCTCATATCTGAGGCAAGTTTTAAGCGTGTCTATGTTCACATGGCTTAAATGCTGGAGTACAGTACAACCCGCAATTATACCGTGTTGATCTTTTTGTGCATGGCGGATGGTGGAGGAGGTGGCATCAGGCAGCCAGGCCAACATTTTCTGCTATGATTGCAATTTAAGACTGAATATGTATGTGTAGTAGAACCATGAATGTGATAAGCAGATTTCTAGAATGTTTAAAAGATAATTTCGTAATTACATGTCTCGTACTGTGATTACATAATAAGTGTTAAAATGTATATATTAATGTAATTAAATATGAACTGTATTGTAATGTGCATGTTAATTAGTTACATGTCATTTACTTAAGGATTTTTAGAAATGTGGATGTCATTTTATTATTACAGAGCATTCTGCCATATGCTTGTCGTTTTGCATGTCATCTACATTTTTTGTAAATAACATATTTTTACACCTCTACATATTTATGATCATGTAAATAGTTATCTATACGTTAAAATGCATGTTAATTTTAGTACCCTAACATCAAATATATTAGCATTACCTGCAGTTAAATTTGCATATATCTCCTTGGAGCTGCTGTAATGCAAATGGTTTGAAAATGTAGAAAAAAAAAGTAAAACAAAAGAACTGCAGCATTATTTAATTGAATTAGGGTTTTTTTTCAGGTTGATGATAATAGCAAAAAATATTTAACATAATAGGCATTGGCCCCACAAAAACAAACTTGGTTAGTGCTGAGGGGTATTTCCCACGGTCGTCTTATGGACATGAGAAAAATGTGTGTAAAGTAAATAATGTACATGCATATACCATATGCTATGACAACTAAGACAACATTTATTCTCACGGACCAAAGACGCCGTGGGAACATAACCCACACAAGTCAAATTTAGCAATGTGTTCGTTACTTGCTAATCAGGTTTATAAACAAACGACTTTTTTTCAAAATTAAACATTTTAATGATATACAAAATTTCATCAGTAAATTGAATATAAATTTTTATAAAATGATATGTGGAGAAGACAGTCAACAGCCGTTAATGGCAGTATCTTAGTGCAGGCAGAACCAGAAGTCCCCTTGTGGAGAAACAGCAACAGACCGGAAGCTGGCATGAATCACAATATCTTTCAATATCTTAATATCTTCAAAGAAAAATATGTGTGCTGATGGTTCACTTTGAAAAATACTACTGTGTTTATTGGTTGCCTTGCAGAAAAACGCGACTGAATTACGGACCGTAAATACCGTGCAATGAATTAACATCCCCGACAGCGTATTTCGATCCTTAATTCCGGGAGCAGCACCGAACGAACTAAGGACGTATTTATATGGACGTAATCACGCGTCGTAATTAAGTCCATTTAAGCCGTGAGAACAAGCCTTTACACAGTAGAAATACAATCTATAAAAAAATTTCGTTTTTATGTTATGCCTATTCTGACATCATACCTTTTTTTATTTTGCTGTGTGCAGACTTGTGTAAGGCTTGTTTTTTGCGGATGAGTTGAAGTTTTATTGGAGACCATTCTTGCGAGCATATGATGCTATGTTCACTTTTATTAAGGATTTTCTGAGATGTTAAGAACAAAATACAGCAATCTATGGTAGAGTTTTAATATTTTTTATACTGTCACAGTACGGTATATATTAATGTTAGCTTTAACCATCCAGCAGGTCAATAACGATTACACCGATACCCCAATTTGTATAATTTTTTATGTTAGATAGCTGCTTTTATACAATAAAAACAGGGGTTTCTTTTATTCAACCAGGAAAATACGTTTTTTTTTGCATCGCCATATCTGAGTAGCCAAAACAATTAAAATTATTCTGTGCTTGAGCATGTGTAGGACTTGTTTAGCGAGATGAGTTGAACGTTTTTATTAGTATCATTTTTGGGGGGACAAGGCTTTTTGATCGCTTTTAAAATCCTTTTTTTGGGGGCCAGGGTGAAGAAAAACTGAAATCCTAGTATGTTTTTTATTTGTATTTTTAACAGGGCTCACCGTCAGTATCGTGATAAGTTAGCTTTACTTTTGGGTCGCTACATTATGCGATCCCTATTTATATAGTTTTTTTTTGTTGAAGCATTTTAAAAAAAAAAAAGAAAAGTGTTTTTAGTTGTTAAAACAATTTTTAAAAGCATCGCTACTTCGAGCATAATTTTTTATTTTTCGTAACAAGCTGAATAAGGACTTTTTTTTTTTGCGGGAAACTGACGTTTTAATTGGTACAATTTTGGCTTTTCTGGGATTTTTTGATGCTTTTTTTTCCCCATTTTTGGCGGGCCTTTTCAAAAATCAAATTTGTATTTTTTTTTTTTTTACAGGTTCACCGTAGGGGTTTTAATTACATGAAGATTTTTTAGGGCGGGGTCGTTACGCCCCACCCGGGATACCAAAATGGGGTCTTTATTTTTTTTTGTTTTTTTTTTTGGGGGCGATTGGCGTTTTAAAAAGGGGAAAAGGGCGGTTCGTATTTTTATTTTTTTTATTCGGTTTTTGTTTTACTTGTTTTTTTTTCACGTTATTTTTTTACATTTCCCCATGGGGATTTGTTGAGATCTTAGATTCTCATTCAATAGGAAACAGTGCAATTGCTTGGTTCCCATACAATGTCAGTCCGATCCGGGCCGTGCCACAGGGATTGGGGGCTCGTGACGTTCAGACAACCCGGAAGGCATTCTTGCCCTCTTTTGTCGTCAGAAGGGAGGAGCTGCACGGTCGCCCCTCCGTGCGCTGCGCCGCCGCAGGACCAGGAGGGGCGATCTCCTCCTGCCTCTCTTATTATTCGACCCCTCGATCCGGGGTCGGGGCCGCGCTGCGGGGTGTCAGCTGGTAATATACAGCTGACACCCCGCGCCGATCGCGCGAACTCTGCTTTAAGGGTTGCGGATCCTCAGGACGTATTCCCCTGTCCAGGTTTTGTGAACCCCTAAAAAGCCTGGACTATGGATACGTCTTTAAAGGGCGTTAAGGGGTTAATCAGAATCTGGGGGGTTTTTCACACTGCCGTGGGATTCAGCCTGTCCTTGCCCCCCTAGACTGAAATTCAAAAATCTGTGCTGTAGTCTTCCACCAAAAGTTTTTGGGAAGTCGTATTTAGAATAGGCATCCTCAAACTTTTTGGCCTCCACTGTTTTGGAAACTACAACTCCCATCATCTTTTATTAATCTAAACAGGGGCATGATGGGAGTTGTAGTTTCCAACAGGGGAGGGCCGCAGTTTGAGGGTGCCTTATTTAGAAATTCTAAAAAATCCAATGTCTTAATAACCCCTAGCCGCAATAGAAAATCCGAGCTGTAGTCTATTTGCCAAAATTTATTCTGGTCGGTTTTTTAAAAAAGCTGGATTACAGTTACT